>BSUD01000004.1:991406-1050039 GCA_033239045.1 Fagopyrum esculentum | reverse complement strand
AAAAAAAAAAAAAATTGATCTCGACCGGGGAGATTCTGGCGAAACGAGGTGTTTCACCTCGGTTGAACCAAGAACATCTCGACCGAGGTGGCGTAACAGAAAGTTTTCGAAAAACAATTTTGTGTTACTTATCTAGATATGATCTCAGTGAAGATTTTGTTTACTTACTGTTTTTAAATTCTTTATGTGTTTGAAAAGTTTTATAATATGTTTAAGTTGCTAAATGCTTTGTTTGAAATTATTGGCATGTTTAATACTTTGTTTTTATCCAAATTATGTTGAATTTGAAGGTTGACACCGCAGGATAAGTTCTCTCACTTTCTTCTTGGAAAGACCAAGGCAATTCATTCTTTTCTTTTTCTTCTTCTTGATCATGCTTAACCCCTCATATACATTTTGCCTTCCTTTACCTATCCGGGAATTTGGAAGCAAGCGAAGTGGTGAAAGCAAGTTAAAGTTGAAGAGTGGGCTGGAAGTGAAGTGTTAGAAAGTAATTTTAGGTTTGGGGAAGTCAATCATGAAGATGAGTAACTCGGCACCATTCACATAGCCGGGTGTTTGTGTCTTGCCAAAGTCAGATTGAGCGATATTCCTATCGGGTCATGGTATGTGCATCAAGGGTTTGATGCATCTCGAGAAATTGATGATTGCAGATTTCCTAGGCTTCGGTTATTGTGCACCTCTGTCCATGCATCCCAAAAAGTAAAGTAAAAAAAAAGAGAAAAAGTGTGAGATAAGCAAAGCTTATTGGTGGAAGATGTTGCAAGTCAAAGTGAAAGTGAAGTTCATCCTTTTCCCGGATTCTAGCACCACATTACCTTACATACATCCCTACCCTACACGTTTCTTGACCTTTTCTTTTGGGAAGCACTTGAGACCTTGAGCTTGTTGATTGACTTAGCGGTTTAAACTGGATTATACATGATTAATTTTGATAATTATGATTTATTATGCATTCTATGATTTTATTCAAAGATGAACAACTTTCTTATATTTATAAAATGTTTTGAGCATATTAAGTTTTTAATTCCAGGAAGTATTCTCTTAGAGTGATCTATGATAATTGCACACCATAAAATATTTTTGAAAGACTTTTTCATTGATTTTCTTGACTTATAATCCATTCTATCTTGTCTTCTATGTGAGGAACTTGCTTGGGGACAAGCAAGGGCTAAGTATGGGGTATTTTGATAGCATGAATTATAGTCTAGTTTTTGGGGTTAGTTTGGACGTTTTATCTTTCATAATCTGCATGTTTGTATGTACATTATGTGATTTTACTACCATTTCATCTACCTTTGCGAGAATCGAGGTCTACACCTCGTTTCGTTGTAATTGCAGGTAATATGGTACGTTTTGCATCAAAAAGGAGCAAAAGGAGTCATGAGTCATTTGGAGCTACATCCAGGGAGCATAGCCATGGATTGAAGATTCACTTTGGAGCAGATTCGAGAGATTTCACATTCTGATTGTGAGTCACCTCGGTTGACCATTGATTTACCTCGACCGAGGTGATCCAGGGACGCCGACTCGACCGAGGCGAACACCTAGGACGCGGCGAGAATATTTTATTCTTAGAAGAGATCTTTTAAATTTGGAAAGTGATCTTATATTTTTGGGCTTGGCTTCTGGAAGGAAGAAGATATGCAGAATATATATTTTACCTATATTTATGGGATAATATCTTCTTAAGATTTATTATCTTTGGAGATTTATTTTCCTATAAAAAGGGTTGGATTTCCACAAATCCGACATCCTGCATACGATCCGCTATCATCTCGCATACGACGCAGCAGCCGCAGTATACTCCAATTTGGGAGTTTTCGAAGAACCTTTTTGAAGGTTGAAGGAAGATTGAAGACCATAGCTTTTATAGCATTTTGAAGGGTTTTGTAAGATTGTCTTCAATTCCCTCAATTGTTGTCTTGTCTTTTTGGATTATTATCCAAGGAACGCTTTGTTGTGATATTTGATTCATTTATTGAAGTCTTTTCATTAAATTCTTCTTTGTTCAAATATTCACCTTCTTCCCATATATTTTAATACTTTCATTATGATGATGAGTGGCTAATTTCTTTGTGTGATTCTAGGGTGATTAGCTGAAGGTTGTGGGAAAAACAATGATAGAATAATCTTAGATTCCAGTAGGATCCTGAAAGTTCGAGTCTTTAACCTTAACCCTAAGCATCTCGTTCGGTTGATGAACATCTCGGCCGGGGTGGAATTCTTCTGACCGAGGTGACTTATTCGACCTAAAACAGAAAGTTAAGTGTTAGAGTTTGCTAAATCCTATTCTTATTTCACCTTCCTGGTTCAATGCAAGCTTAGGATGAGACTTACCCGGTAATTCCTTAGTTTGTTTACCAACGATCATAAGTGTAGGTAATAAAGGTTTATCCTTTATTGGGGTTTGAGTGTGCTTCCATCCCATCTTTGTGAGTTAGCCTGAGACTTACCCGGTAAAGGTTGATTCTATTCCCTTAGATGGTGTGTTAGTTTGAGGTTATAGTTCTTTATCTTGATTCCTTGAGACTTACCCGGTAATAGGAGTTACGGTTTAGGATTAGTGTGTAGTGAGACTTACCCGGTGATCTACTCCACTTTAGCAACACCTTCCCCACGCAAAAATCTCAGCTTTGTCCGCTTATCTATAGATCTTGAGTTGGAACCACAACTAGATGCTTTAATCCCTAGAATTGCATGTTTGCTTTATTTGACATCTTATTCATCTTTGATTGTATACTTGCTCTTGTGTTTAGCATTAACACTAGCATACCGTATTGGACTTTGTTTCACTAAGTCCCTGTGATCGACCCCTGGAATTTTCTTGCTTTTACTACGATTGACCCGTACACTGCGGGTTCGCATCCTTGTTTTAAGCTTAAGTCTAGGGTTATAAATTTAAAGCTTGCACACACCGTTTGGAGCGAACAAGTTTTTGGCGCCGTTGCCGGGGACTTGGTCTAGACCGAGCCGGTTGCGGTTTGCTTTCGGGGCGCTTGCCCTTGTTGCTACTTACTACTCTTTCTATGAGTTTTGTAGTTTTCAGGATTTCTGATGGCTACGTTTGATCCGGCCTGGATAGCAAGACAAAGTGCTAGGGCGGACCATTATGAGTACTTGGAGGAGAAGTACTCCTTCTATTGGTTCAACAATGAATGGGAAAGAGAAGAGACCATTCAGCGTGAACTTGCGATATGGGATGAGAAGAATATCCCTAGAACCACTTATGAGCAGCCTCTTGAAGATTCTCTCGAATCACGATTGGAAAAGATAATGAAGAGGGTGGCGGAACTCAAGGAAAGCACCCTATCCTATGCTAGGCCGCAAGAGGAGCATAAGGAAGTGTTGCACGTTCCAAGCATTCTCCCAGTCGAACCAAAAATTTCTCCTGAAACTTTTGAGGAAGAGGAGGATATGGAAGGTCTCGATCTGACTGTTGAGACCTCGGTCGAAGTGGAAGAGATCTCAGCCGAGATGGAAGAATCTGCAAAACTAGAAGCAGAAGATGCAGAGAACCTTGGTCAAATTACTGAGATTGTGACCAAGGTGGAAGAAAGATCAACTGAGTTGAGAGAGATTTCATGTGTTGGTTATCAACCTAACATGAAACCTGATCCGAGCTTTGGAGAACTTTACAAGGTAAGTTCTCTTACTCCATTCGAATTCCCTATTAAAATTTCTGAATTTTTCAGGAAAGCACCGGAGAGTTGGAGGTCTCTTCCGAAAGAACCTCCAAAGATTAAGATGAAGTCTTCCTTGAAATTATTGGAAGAGGAAGCTCCTCGGATCATGAGGAGTGGAGTTGGCAAGCACTACACCGTTGAGGCGATGAAGTGTCTCTTGTTCAAGTATGGGGTCCCTCGCATGCTAAGGACCTTGTACCATCCCCATGCTAAAGATGGGGAAGCTACTAGGAATCTCGAGAAGTTGTTTTCTCGATCAAGGAAAGGATGGGACGTAAGGCTAGATTATGTCCCATTGAAGTGCAGGAAGGCTAGAAGGATTCCGGTGAGAATCAAACCGTACAAGCTTGTACGTGGGGGATCTTACCATTTGCCAGTGAAATTAGGAACCGGAACCTTTTTGAAATTTTTTTATGATGGATGTGATGAGCACTCCATGGTGTTCAAGGTACATTGAGTAATTCTATGGAGAAGGGTCCAGCTAGCGACCTTAAACCAAGCGCTTCTTGGGAGGCAACCCAAGGTATTGCTCTTATTTCCCGTTTTCTAGTCTAGCTTAGATAGTTGCTTTGTTTTTGTTTTCCTCTAGACAACAACCAGGTATTCCAAAAGGAAGGATCACAGTTCAAGAGCTACACTGGAAGAACAAAATTTCGAGAAGTTGAGGAGACGAGCTTTACTGAGATACATCTCGGGTACTGTCAGAACACCTCGACCGAGATGTGCTTCGCCAACCGAGATGGTCTTATCTAGGAGCTGTTTCTTACTTCTTCATGCAGTTTAGCTATGTTCGGTGAGTATCCTGTCCTTAGAATTATTTTGACCCACTGGGACAGTGTGTCTCAAGTATGGGGTGTTTATTGATGTATTATTCGACACTTTTGATGTATTTTATTTATCGGATATTTTCATATTTATGCTTCACTTGCCTTTATATGATTATTTGATATTACATGCATACCTACAGGTTATTTGATTGAGAAAAACGTCGAAACCGAAAGAAAACTGGTTTTAAAAAAAAAATTTGGACCTCGACCGAGTCAGTCTTGGCCGAACGAGGTGTTTCACCTCGGTTGAACCAAGAACATCTCGACCGAGGTGGCGTAACAGAAAGTTTTCGAAAAACAATTTTGTGTTACTTATCTAGATATGATCTCAGTGAAGATTTTGTTTACTTACTGTTTTTAAATTCTTTATGTGTTTGAAAAGTTTTATAATATGTTTAAGTTGCTAAATGCTTTGTTTGAAATTATTGGCATGTTTAATACTTTGTTTTTATCCAAATTATGTTGAATTTGAAGGTTGACACCGCAGGATAAGTTCTCTCACTTTCTTCTTGGAAAGACCAAGGCAATTCATTCTTTTCTTTTTCTTCTTCTTGATCATGCTTAACCCCTCATATACATTTTGCCTTCCTTTACCTATCCGGGAATTTGGAAGCAAGCGAAGTGGTGAAAGCAAGTTAAAGTTGAAGAGTGGGCTGGAAGTGAAGTGTTAGAAAGTAATTTTAGGTTTGGGGAAGTCAATCATGAAGATGAGTAACTCGGCACCATTCACATAGCCGGGTGTTTGTGTCTTGCCAAAGTCAGATTGAGCGATATTCCTATCGGGTCATGGTATGTGCATCAAGGGTTTGATGCATCTCGAGAAATTGATGATTGCAGATTTCCTAGGCTTCGGTTATTGTGCACCTCTGTCCATGCATCCCAAAAAGTAAAGTAAAAAAAAAGAGAAAAAGTGTGAGATAAGCAAAGCTTATTGGTGGAAGATGTTGCAAGTCAAAGTGAAAGTGAAGTTCATCCTTTTCCCGGATTCTAGCACCACATTACCTTACATACATCCCTACCCTACACGTTTCTTGACCTTTTCTTTTGGGAAGCCCTTGAGACCTTGAGCTTGTTGATTGACTTAGCGGTTTAAACTGGATTATACATGATTAATTTTGATAATTATGATTTATTATGCATTCTATGATTTTATTCAAAGATGAACAACTTTCTTATATTTATAAAATGTTTTGAGCATATTAAGTTTTTAATTCCAGGAAGTATTCTCTTAGAGTGATCTATGATAATTGCACACCATAAAATATTTTTGAAAGACTTTTTCATTGATTTTCTTGACTTATAATCCATTCTATCTTGTCTTCTATGTGAGGAACTTGCTTGGGGACAAGCAAGGGCTAAGTATGGGGTATTTTGATAGCATGAATTATAGTCTAGTTTTTGGGGTTAGTTTGGACGTTTTATCTTTCATAATCTGCATGTTTGTATGTACATTATGTGATTTTACTACCATTTCATCTACCTTTGCGAGAATCGAGGTCTACACCTCGTTTCGTTGTAATTGCAGGTAATATGGTACGTTTTGCATCAAAAAGGAGCAAAAGGAGTCATGAGTCATTTGGAGCTACATCCAGGGAGCATAGCCATGGATTGAAGATTCACTTTGGAGCAGATTCGAGAGATTTCACATTCTGATTGTGAGTCACCTCGGTTGACCATTGATTTACCTCGACCGAGGTGATCCAGGGACGCCGACTCGACCGAGGCGAACACCTAGGACGCGGCGAGAATATTTTATTCTTAGAAGAGATCTTTTAAATTTGGAAAGTGATCTTATATTTTTGGGCTTGGCTTCTGGAAGGAAGAAGATATGCAGAATATATATTTTACCTATATTTATGGGATAATATCTTCTTAAGATTTATTATCTTTGGAGATTTATTTTCCTATAAAAAGGGTTGGATTTCCACAAATCCGACATCACGCTATACCGTCGATCAGGGTTTACACACGCAGCAGCCGCAGTATACTCCAATTTGGGAGTTTTCGAAGAACCTTTTTGAAGGTTGAAGGAAGATTGAAGACCATAGCTTTTATAGCATTTTGAAGGGTTTTGTAAGATTGTCTTCAATTCCCTCAATTGTTGTCTTGTCTTTTTGGATTATTATCCAAGGAACGCTTTGTTGTGATATTTGATTCATTTATTGAAGTCTTTTCATTAAATTCTTCTTTGTTCAAATATTCACCTTCTTCCCATATATTTTAATACTTTCATTATGATGATGAGTGGCTAATTTCTTTGTGTGATTCTAGGGTGATTAGCTGAAGGTTGTGGGAAAAACAATGATAGAATAATCTTAGATTCCAGTAGGATCCTGAAAGTTCGAGTCTTTAACCTTAACCCTAAGCATCTCGTTCGGTTGATGAACATCTCGGCCGGGGTGGAATTCTTCTGACCGAGGTGACTTATTCGACCTAAAACAGAAAGTTAAGTGTTAGAGTTTGCTAAATCCTATTCTTATTTCACCTTCCTGGTTCAATGCAAGCTTAGGATGAGACTTACCCGGTAATTCCTTAGTTTGTTTACCAACGATCATAAGTGTAGGTAATAAAGGTTTATCCTTTATTGGGGTTTGAGTGTGCTTCCATCCCATCTTTGTGAGTTAGCCTGAGACTTACCCGGTAAAGGTTGATTCTATTCCCTTAGATGGTGTGTTAGTTTGAGGTTATAGTTCTTTATCTTGATTCCTTGAGACTTACCCGGTAATAGGAGTTACGGTTTAGGATTAGTGTGTAGTGAGACTTACCCGGTGATCTACTCCACTTTAGCAACACCTTCCCCACGCAAAAATCTCAGCTTTGTCCGCTTATCTATAGATCTTGAGTTGGAACCACAACTTGATGCTTTAATCCCTAGAATTGCATGTTTGCTTTATTGACTTCTTATTCATCTTTGATTGTGTTAAATTGCTCTTGTGGTTAGCTTTGACATTAGCATACCGTATTGACTCCGTTTCACCGAGTCCCTGTGATCGACCCCTGGAATTTTCTTGCTTTTACTACGATTGACCCGTACACTGCGGGTTCGCATCCTTGTTTTAAGCTTAAGTCTAGGGTTATAAATTTAAAGCTTGCACACACCGTTTGGAGCGAACAGGCGTCATTATCTCTATGGAGCGACCTTTCAGATCTTCACAGACCATAAGAGTCTGAAGTACATATTCACTCAGCGGGAGTTGAATAACCGCCAGAGGCGGTGGCTAGAGTTGATCAAGGATTTTGACCTTGAGATTCTCTACCACCCCGGAAAGGCGAATGTAGTTGCTGACGCTTTGAGTCGGAAGACGCCTCGGGAGAAGGCGATAGCTCGGTTGACAGTACAGCCACAGTTACAGAGAGACTTAGCTTGGTTAGAGGTAGAGATCCAGTTCCCCGATACAGCTCATCAGTTAGCCACCTTAGAGTTACTTCCTGACCTGTTGGGTGAGATCCGACAGAAGCAGGATACCTGTCCGACTTTGACCCGGATCCGAGACCGGATGTCACGAGATGAGGCACCTCAGTTCACTATCGGTGCCGATGGAGTGATGAGACGACAGGATCGTATCTGTGTACCATCAGACATTGAGTTGAGATAGAGGATACTAGGTGAGGCTCACGCTACCCCTTACTCCGTACATCCAGGAGCGAGTAAGATGTATAAGGACGTGAGACGTTCCTTCTGGTGGGGTGGTTTGAAGCCTGATGTGGCCCGATATGTGGCCCAGTGTGCGACCTGTCAGCAGGTCAAGATTGAGCATCGTAGATCCGGAGGAGAGCTACACCCACTTCCAGTACCACATTGGAAGTGGGAAGACATTTCTATGGATTTCGTTACCGGATTGAGGCTCAGCAGAGGTTTTGATGCCATTTGGGTAGTGGTAGACCGTCTGACGAAGACCGCACGTTTCATTCCGATTAAGGAAACGTGGCCGGTAAGTCGTCTAGCAGAGGAGTTCACCAGGCATATTGTGAGACTCCATGGAGTACCGAGGACTATCGTCTCCGACAGGGATGGACGTTTTACCTCGAGGTTTTGGCAGCAGGTACATACCGCTCTGGGGACGAGTCTTCACTTTACCACTGCCTATCACCCACAGACAGACGGTCAGTCCGAGAGGACCATCCAGACATTAGAGGACATGTTGCGGGCATGTGTGCTAGATTGGGGACAGGTATGGCCAGATCACCTCCCACTAGTAGAGTTTTCATATAATAACAGCTGGCATGCGTCTATTGGGATGGCACCTTATGAGGCTTTGTACGGACGGAGATGTCGTACACCGTTGTGCTGGGATGAGCCTAGCAAGGCTGATGGAGTAGTACCAGATCAGATACAGGATGACATCGCCCGGATTGTCTTAGTCCGGGAGAGGATGTTAGCAGCTCAGAGTCGTCAGAAGTCCTACGCCGACAGAAGGCGTCGACCTTTGGAATTCAGAGTAGGTGCACAGGTGTGGTTGAGAGTGTCACCTACGAGAGGAGTGAGACGTTTTGGCATTAAGGGGAAGCTGAGTCCCCGATACGTCGGTCCATTTGAGATCGTAGAGAGGGTCGGAGAGGTTGCCTACCGACTAGCACTGCCACCGAGATTGGAGGGAGTACACCCAGTTTTCCATGTATCTCAGCTGCGAGAGTACATACCGGACCCTAGACATGTCATCAGTCATGAGGATCTGATAGTCGAGCCAGACCACACTTTTGTGGAGTATCCAGTAGCCATCCTAGAGCGTAGCATTAGGCGCCTGCGTTCTAAGGAGATACCGATGCTGAGAATTCAGTGGTCTAGACGAGGAGTTGATGAGGCTACCTGGGAGACAGAGGAGAGTATTAGACGTAATTACCTTGAGTTCTTTGGGGAGTTAGCCGCTACCTCAGTACCGACGGGTTAGTACCGAGACGAGACCTTATATGACTTCTGTGATTATATGTTTACATAATTGTTTATGTCTATGTGCTTGATGACATGAGTAGTTGCTTGCTAGAATATATTTCTCGAAGGGAATGTATGGGGTAGGTACCCTATCCTAAGTTTCGGGACGAAACTTATTTTAAGGGGGTACTGATGTAATATCCGGAATTTTTATTCCGTCTATTTCCGTTATAAATTAGATCTCGATCAATGGACTCATATCCGTCTACTGAGTTAGACATATTATTATAGGATTTGTCATTTTATGTAGATTCATTCACATAAAATGATAGAATCCTTTAAATAGTTTATCATTTTATGTAGCTTACTTCCGCATAAAATGATAGAATCCTTAACCGATCTTAATCTATAATAAACTCCCTATCCGTCTAGTCCGTATATTTATGTGTCGGAAACTCGTCCAGCCAGAATCTCACTAAACTAAGCAGCCCAGTTTAGCCCATCTATACTCTATAATTCAGCCCAGCGGATCCAACCCTACTAGCCAACTGCAACAGCCACGGTCTGCTCTCCAGCGCCAGCAGCCCAGTCCAGCGCCAGCAGCGCAGTCCAACGCCAGCAGCCCAGCAGCCGCCTGCTGTTTCTTCCAGCCAGGCGCCCAGCTCGCCAGTCTTCAGCCTAGTCCGGCCTTGCAGTCTTCAGCTCAGCCCAGTAGCTTCCAACAGCCTGCTCGCTGAATCTCGTTCTGGCCCAATAAGCAGCAGCAACCCGCAGCTTCTCCAGCCCAGTTACATGAGGAGACATAACGGATGTTGCTGAATTTATTTCCTTCTCTGTAACCGCATATCTTCCAGCGGATCTGCACAAATATCGCGTCTCCCCTTCTGCGTATTTCCTTCCTTTTTTGCGTTTCCTTTTCTTCTGCAATCGCTCGAACATTTACCTTGCAGACTGTACAGATCCCTCATCCGACGTCCTCTTCAAACCAACGCACATCTCTCGCTCAGCACGTGACTGAACCAAGACATCCTCTCCTGCACACGTCCGGCCCGTCCTCTTCTGCACACGTCCAGCCCGTTCCAGGCGTAGGAAGCACCCTGGGAGAAGCCAACGTACCTCACGCCGCTTCTGCTCTAAGTGGTGAGTCTTCGTCCCTCTCCTCCCTTCCCTTCTTCCTCTTTCCGGATCTGAACGTGACTAACGTGCAGAGGCAGTGGGATCAACCAGCAGGTCCGGTTTTGGTGCAGATCGGAACCAACAACAAATTAACCTTCTAGCTGCAAACCGGTAAGAGCCTATACTTGGATTAAAATAGGTTTCCGATTAGTTTAGGGGAAGGTTATTGTATAATCTTGTGTATGAATACCGATTCCTTAATGTTAGATTGATGAACTGCTGTAGTCGACCTTGAGCATGAGTAATATAGTAATAGGTAGCTGCTGGAGTTTATAAATAAAATGATAGACATAAGGGGCTGCTGTAAATTCCAAGTTATTCCTTCAGCTTTTAGGTTATAAACAGCCTATCTTGTCGGACAATTATTGAACGTTTGGATAAAGATCCACCGTTGAATTTTGGATATGTTGTAGATGGATATATGTAGTTTATCATATTAAAAAATTGAGAAGAAATGAACGGTCGGATTGAAAGTTATGAGCTCCCGAAGTTAGGTAGTTGAGCAGTTTTGGTAAACTTAAGTTTTTGGCCAAGTATAGGAAATTAGAGTGAAGTAACCAACTTTGTGAATTTTTATAGGAATATTGGCTGAACAGTTTGGAGAAATTCTTTCTCCTAAGGTTAGATAGAACCTCATAGATGATCTAGAGATTTAATTCGGAATTATTATAAGCTGTTAAGAATTTTATATTTAGAACCGAAGTTAGACCTTTACGTTTCTTCCGGAAAATAGAAACATGGGAAAAATGTCAGTTTGGAATCAAATAAAATTTTAGGAGTTAGAATATGATTTTAGAACCTCAAATAGGAGATTAGACATGAATTCTAGATTTTTCGGGAATTTTGGGACCAAGGGTAAAATGGTCATTTTACCCTAAATTAACACTGTAACTAGTTATGTCTTAATACATCATTCGATTTTAGAAGTTTTAGACTTCTAACTACGTGAGAGTGTGCTAATACACTTATCGCCTTTGACAGGCAACTGAGTTGCTACAGTTTACAGAACGAGTGGTTTACAAAGAGTCGAGTTGTATATCAGGTAAGTCCTTTGGGCTTACTTATCTGACTTCTGAATATGAGTATAAATGATGATGGTGGTGTGTGATTGAAATGTTTAGAGAGATAGGTTGTGATATATAATTACCGACCTATATTTTGGCCTAAGTGTAACGGGCGGTGGCATTCTGCTCAGTAGCTTGCGGGCGCTGGGGGTTTCTTTCGGAACTAGTCCATACATGGTTTGTAGTGATGCTACCAGTGGAAGTCAGCTAGACCTACACCAGTTGGATAAGGAACGGAGGCGAGAACTAATAATAATTCTCGTGCCACAACTTAAATTGAATAATGTGAATCATTTAAATAATAGATAATAAAAGGTTGAGTGCTAGCATGATGTTTGTTTATTTTTGTTTCTGCGTGTGCTTGTGCTGTTATCATTTTGCTTATATTTGGATAGTTAGCTAACTGTTGATATGTTGTTTAGATTTGCCACAGGTTAGAGCAGATGCCGAGTGATCCAGATGGTAGTGGTCAGCCGGGGTGTCGTACTTTAGGACGTTTTACAGTTTCTGCATTTGTGGGTTTTACAGTTGAACCTTGTTTCCTTTCGTACTTTGTTATATTACGTTTTCCGGCTGTAGTTGATCTGGTCACATTCATGCATTATTAAGAACTATTTTATGATTTCTGGTTTTTCCTTATCTGTGCCTTGTTGTAAGATCTTGTTAAGTTGTTGTCAAACTAAGGTCGGGACCCACTGTGCGGTCCTAACCAGTAACTCCCTAAGTTGTAAAATTTGGGGTGTTACATTGCTTTTGCTGATGACATAATCATTTTTGCAAAAGCCAGCAATATGGCCTGCAATAAAGTCCTCGAAATTATATCCAAATATTGCCAAGCCTCGGGACAAAAAGTCAACTACCATAAATCTGCTTTCCAAACATCCGGAAATGTAGACAACGGAACTAAAAGACTGATCCAACAAAACACGAATATCTCACCAAGCACAAGTCTTGAAAAATACTTAGGCTGCCCAATTATCAATGGACGTGTGAACAAATCATTGTTTGAGGAGGTCATCAATAAATCCAAACAACAACTATCCAAATTGAAGGCTTCAACCCTATCTCAGGAGGGAAGAACCATTCTAATTAAATCCAATCTCAATGCCAAACCCAGCTTTATCATGCAAAGTTTCATGCTACCAACATCGATACATAAAGAACTCGACCAAATTAACAGGCAATTCTTTTGGAATAAAGATGCCAAGTATCATCCACTAATTAGTTGGAATAAAATTTGTAAACCGAAAGAATTTGGCGGAGTAGGAATAAGGAAAGCCGATGACATGAATATAGCACTACAAATGAAACTCCTTTGGAAAATAATGGCTGAGCCTGATAATATATGGGTCAAAGTGGTAGAGGAAAAATACCTTAAAGGAAACCGACTTTGGCACTATACAATAGGAAAAAACACTTCGTGGCAATGGAAGAGACTTATGAAACTTCACTCGGAATTTGAGAAAGGACTGAAATGGAATGTTGGTGATGGACAAACTATTAGAATTTGGAAAGATATTTGGATCGGAGACCAGATATTAGAACAATGTGTTAAAAACAAAGAACTTATTACCAATAAAGACGAAACTGTTAGTAACCTCATTAAGAATGGGTCATGGGACCATGAAAAGATTAGTAATCTGATTGAACCACTGACATCAAAAGATGTGAGTGATAAAATTTTAAATCTTCCACTCCCTCTCTCCCAGATCCGGGACAGAATTTACTGGGCACCTAGTAAAGATGGTTGGTTCACCACTCGAGACGCAATGCAACTTATATTGAGAACAAATCAAATGAATCCATACATCAACAAGTGGATATGGGACTTGAATATCATGCCAAAAATAAAGAACTTTGCATGGAAACTCTCGTTGGATAGACTTCCAACTAAAGAAAATCTAGAAAGGCAAAGTGTCCCAGTTCCTATGAGTTGTGTCCTATGCCAGCACCCCTACGAAACAGCTGATCATATTTTCCTCAAATGTCCATATACCATGCACAATCTAACTACTTCCAAAGCACAAAGTTGCCTACAAAACCTGAACATAACACACAGGAAACTCCCAGAAACTCTTCTCCTAATAAGAGAGAAGCTCGATGATAATACAATTACCAATCTGATACTCACTTGGTGGAACGTTTGGCATATGAGAAATAAAATTATCTTTGAAAATATCACTCTAGTAGATATCTCACATACTGTTGATAATCAAATTAGGGAATGGAACGAACACAATGACAGATTAAGCATAAAAAAACAACAATCGTGACACAAAAGAGGAAAACCAGAAAACTGAGATGGTCGGCACCAAAGGAGGGAGTGATTAAAATTAATTTCGATGGATCAAAGAGAAGTGATGGGAATTGCGCTTTTGGCTATATTCTAAGAAACCACAAAGCAGAAGTCATGGCCTTTGGTCATGGACGCTGTGAAAAAACATCGATACTAGGTGCGGAAGCATGCGCACTAAAATATGGCCTAATGAAAGCCAGAGACTTAGGAATAAATAATATTGAAATCGAAAGTGACAATCTTACGATCATCAACACAGTTAAAAAAAATCTGGAAACCTCCATGGGAGATGGACATTATTATCACGGATATATCAATTCTCTTACAGAAATTTCTTAATGTGCAGGTTAACCACATTTTCAGGGAAATTAATGGTGTTGCTGACTGTCTTGCAACAAGTGGCCATGATAACCCTGCTGACGGTTCGGTGATCCCAGTTGATGTCAAGCTACTCGTCCATAGGGACATCATAGGGTGGTCAACAAATCGATGTTGACCAGGCCTAATCTCTTACCTTCTTGTCAAAAAAAAAATTATGGTAAACAAACATGTTGCAAATCCTAGTCAATAAAGGGAAATATATTAGTGGTGACATCATATAATTAACTATAGGATATAATAAAAAAAACTGGGAAATTCGGGATGGTATCCTCGTGGTTTGGGATTTTTTGAATTTTGCCCAAAAGTTTTTTCGAGTTCGGATGGTATTCTTAAGTTTTTGTTGTTTTCCGGATTTTGCCCAAATTCATTAAAAATATTTTATTTTTTTTAAATTGTTAAATACTAGGGGCCTAGTTTATTTTCTAAAAACAAAAGGTGTCTTAGTAGCTTAATTTTCTCTTAATTTTTTTATGTTCTTCTTTGATAGATAATAGGGTAAAATGGGGGAGTAGGTATGTTTTGTAACTATGAGCATATAAAGAGCCCCAAGTTAAGAATGGATACAAAATAGGCCCCTCTAATTTATATAAAAAAGATTTATTAAAATAAAAAGAGGATATTAAGGAATGAGAATATCTTTCTCTCTCCATTAATTAAGCAACTAATTATTACAAAAAGAGAAAGTAAATATATTTCTCTCTCCATTTATTAAGGCAGGGTTGAGCATCGGTCCAAAATCGCAAACCGCAAACCGAACCGCAACCGAACCGCCAACCGCAAACCTGAAAAACATGGACCGCAAACCGAACCGCAAATTTGCGGTTCGGTTTGCAGTTTGAACCGCACAGTTGCGGTTCGGTTGCGGTTCGAACCGCAAATGAACCGCAATTTGCGGTTTGCTTGCAGTTTTGCGGTTTTTTTGAGGTTTTGCGGTTTTTTTTGCGGTTTGGTTGCAGGTTTGCGGTTTTTTTGCGGGTTTTTTTTGCGGTTTTTTTTGCGGTTTGCGGTTTTTTTGCGGTTTGTTTTGCGGTTTGCGGGTTTTTTTGCGCTTTTGTGGTTTGAACCGCAAACCGCAAAACAAAAACTTGTGGACCGCAAACCGAACCGATTAAGTGTGGTTCCGTTGCGGTTTGGACCGCAATTTGCGGTTCGGTTGCGGTTCGGTGAACCGAACCGCAATCTGCTCAGACCTATACTAAGGGAATCAAAATATCTCCTTTTATTAAGGAGTTCAAAATATTTTTGGGAATGTTCGTCCTTTCCAACTTGCATTCATCCATGGCGACGATATTGAATCAATCTTGATTGCCGCAGCAACATATGTACATAATCTCAAAAGACTGCAAATATATGTACATATATAGTTAGTTAGTAACATTTCCGCAGCAAAATATGTACATAATCACTAGAGACTGCAAACATATGTACATGCAAATACAAAAACTTTATATATTCTAACTGTACATATTCTAATCGACATCATGTTATATATATACACACAAAATATGTTTGTGTATCATCAAAAACTGTACATATTCTAACAGTACATATTTTAATACGCCTTTATGTAGATATTCTAACTGTACATATTCTAACTGTACATATTCTAACTGTACGCCTTTATGTAGATTGAAGATTAAGAATGCAACTACGAAGATGTGTGTGAAAGACCTCGTCTACTTCCAAGGTTCGAATGAAATTGACAGATAAAGTATACCTGGATTTTTCGATGGATTTTAGACAAACCAAAAACCGAAAATGGCGAGTCTTCTCATGCTTGAAGAAGTGTTGAAGAAGTGTAGAAGATAAAGATGCAATACGTAACTGAATATATTTATGGACGACGATTGTCGGTTTGAAGAAAGGTAGAAGATAAAGATGGGCGTTGAAGACGACAGATCGAGACGAAGAGCGCTAAAATGGCGAGTCCTCTCAAGCTTCTCTGTTATAGAATAATGCGTTATGTTGGTTCCGTAAATTAAGTAGAAGTTGGAAAGATGCTCAACTCAATCTTTGCAAATCTCATATATAATATATTATGTTACCCATTTTTAATAAACAATTTCCTTTTTGTTTTTTTTTAATTTAAATATATCCTAATTTATTAAGTATCCTAAACTGTTGTATTAATTTCCAATTTAATATCCATTTATTCCCTCAATTTTTCATTTTTTAAAATTCTCAAATGGTAGGGGCCTAGTTTGTTTTTTAGAAAAAAAAGTTACCCCACTACCTTAATCTTCTCTAGATAATAAGATAGTAGATAGTTTGTCCCTGTATTTTGTAATACTTGTTCGCAACTTAATTAATACCGCTTTTAAATCTGCAATATTGTTGATTATAGTATTTAAAATAGTTTCGTGATGACCTCAACGAACGTTTAAATGTTTTGCATGTGGTGCTAGTTTATGTGGATAATTTTCGGAAACCTTCAGCTTTACTTGAATTTTTTTGAATTTTTGAATTATTTTTAATTTTATTTAACTACTTGGCTCTGGTACCAAATGGCAAGATCACACAAAAATTACAAAATACGACTTAAAGTTACAAACAAGAGTATAAATACAAGTTATTATAGACTAGGTCTCTTTAATATAAATTCTATAAAATTGCGGTAAAAAGAAAAAAAATAGAAAAATAGCTTTGATGAGATGATGACGTGACAATTATGAAATGGTTCGTTTGGAAACCACGAGCTTATTTTAGATGAAGTTGAAGCTTATTGTAGCTGAAGTTGAAGTTGAAGCTTATTGAGTAGCTAAAATAAGTAGCTAATTGAACTAGCTGATTTTTTATAAGTTTGTTGAGCGTTTGGAAAGTACTAGCTTATTGAAGCTGATATAAACGTAAATCATAATATATTATATTTTAAACTTTTGTATAAATATTTAAATAAAAATTATAGTTATATAGTATTATAACAACGAGATAATAAGAGAACTATACAATAATAAGACTAATTAAAATATCATGTTACGTTCATATATACTTGTAAGTTGGTTTTAATAAAATAACTTTGTAAGTAAATTTTTTTTTTAATAAAAATTAATTATTACCTAAAATCAACATTTGCACAATGTTAGATATCAAGGAAAAAATATATCTAATAAGTGTAAAATCTTAAATTAAATACACATATCAACCCCAAAATAAAAAAAAAATCACAATTTATAAGTTTAATTGAAATTATCAAAATATATTAAAAAAATTGGAGCCAAATATATCCTTGTAATAAATCGAGTAGGAATTGTAAAGTTACATTATTGTATTCTAATATCTTCAGAACTGTCCAACTTGGGATGAAACCAATTATTGTAAGGTTGCTTGATCTACCATTATTGTAAGGTGACATTATTGCATTCTATATCTTCTAATTAATATGATACAGTATATTTTTATTTTATAATTTTTTTTATTGTTAATACTTTAGTTATGATTTTTTTACTAGTGTTAAAAATAATACATGTGTTAAGGTCTTACACCATTCTGTCTCATTTAATCAAACAAATATTTATATATGTACAGGTTACGTGCCGTGGCGGACGCAAAATTTCTAAAGGGAAGATAAATTATCAGTAAAAATATATATGAAAACAAAATAGTCATAAAAACAAATGCTACTTAATAATTATGGCTTGAATTATTTTTGCTTGAACACTTCTTCAATGAGAATGTTTTCCTGTTACAAAACATGACCATCAGCCCTCCCCGTCATCTCCCTTCCTGGCCATGGGAGGATCAAAATGAAACCGTAAAATCTCCGTCAAATTGTCCGAGTTCACCCTCACACCATCAGCCACCACAAAAAATAACCCACCTTCGTCCTCTCCCCCCGAGCCCCTTCGAGAAAGTCCCCGAAGATTTGATTCGATCGAATAACATGCGTCTCAACAACATCTCCACAACACCTCTCCCTCCTATCATATCGGATGTGCTGTTTCCCCTCTCCCATCTCCAATATCCACTTCGCCACCTACTCATCTTCATGCTGGGAAAGTTAAAGGCCCAACCCTTTCTCCATACCATCCGGAAAACGCCACCCCCGATCTCCCCAACTCCCATCCGACTCCAACATCTCCGTCGCAACCTATTCCCACCTCCCTAGTCCTTGTCCATGATTCACCTACACCTACACTCATTCCTCCCCCACCCTTGTCCGAGCCTGAGATCTCCACAAATGCTACCCATCTCTACATGAGCACAATTCCCAACACTCCATGCATGAACAATGCTCATAACCCCAACACTCCCACTATCCCTATCGAAGAAACCGTTTTGTATTCCCCAAACCCCACGCCTGCGTTTCAGTTACCACGCTTAACTCATGTTGGCCCACCAAATGCAGCAGCATTAACCCCCTCCTACAGTGAGCTAGTCCAAAAATCAAGTGCATTGAATCATGTCCCCCTATCCTTCGTTCCTGGGCTCGAGGACGGGATTATACCCTTCACTAATGAAGACATTTCCGAGGTCATTAATAAATGGAATCTGACACTTATCGGCTTCCCAGTTGGCCGGCCTATCTCCTACCCCAAAATGTCTGCCTTTACTGCTAACGGTTGGAATACCATCAAGCAACCGAAAATACTTCGAAATGAGGAGGGACTTTTCATCTTTCACTTCGACTCTGAAGAAGATCTCAACTCTACCTTGCTCGGTAGTCCTTGGCTAGTAAATGAATCCTCTACACTCCTGCTCAAAAGATGGCACCAAGGCCTCAAATTGGACTACTCTAGCCTCTCTTCCATTCCCATCTGGGTTACCCTTCATGACTTGGATCTCCGGTTTTGGTCGCCTGGCATGCTCGCAAAAATCGGATCTGCCATTGGTACCCGCTCCTAACTGACACCTGTTCGGTCTTCCAGGAAAGGCTCGGTTATGCTCGTATCCTTGTTGATGTCCAAGCCTCAAAACCACTACTACGGGAGGTCCTTTTCAAAGGCCCTAACAATGAAACCATAACCCAAAAAATTTCCTACGATTGGATCCCCCCCCCCATTGCCCTAAATGCCTTACGTTTGGGCATAGATGCATGCCGTCTGAAACCTCCTTTGCCCCTCTTGCTAAGTCAAAGCCACAACCGAAGGTTTTGCACAAGCTTCAACCGGCTCGCCCTACCCTCCCCCCATCCTTGCTTAAACCGCTGTTACCTACTCCAGATGAGTCACAACGTCTACCCACCCTCCCCCCAGGCTTCCCTTCACCCATCTCCCTCTGATCAAACACTCCCCACCCCTACACAAGCTCCTATTGCTTGTCCCATTCTTCATAGTAACCCATCCACTCCCTCTTCTTCTCATACTTCACCCACTGCCCAAAGTAGTCCTGACACACCTACTGCTTTGGACAAAACCAAATCTCTCTCACCGATCATATCCCCTCCTACTACTCACCAAATTGATCTCCCTCCTTCACCCTTCCTCCCAGCCATCAAGGAATGCCTGGCAATAGACTCATCATCTCAATGAATGCACACATAGGTGCTTGGAATATCCGTGACCTCAACCATATCAATAAGCAGAAAGCTATCCAAAACCTTGTCAAGAGACACTCCTTGGACATCATTGCCATTCTTGAAACTCGACTAAACAAGAAGAAAATGTCCTCGATCTCTCTCCACCTCCTCCCTGGCTGGAAACACATTTCAAACTTCTCACATGCCCACAACTGCAGGATTTGGATCTGGCGGAACCCTTCCTCGATCCATATTGAGCCTTTCCTTACCACAAATCAGCTTATCCACTGCCATATCTCACCCCCTCAAAATCATCCTTCCAACCCCCAAATATTTCTCAATTGCACCTTCATTTACGCCTTAAATCTTCCCAATGATAGAATCAGCCTGTGGGACTCCATCTCCACTCTAAATCTCCTCAACCCCAACCCTTGGGCTTTGCTCGGTGATTTCAATGTGACTCTCTCCCCTGATGAGAAACTGACTAATGCTGGACACTCTTTTGGCCAATCTTCAAGTGAACTTGTTGATTGCATGGAGCCAATCAACTTGGTTGACCACCCCTTTTTTGGCTGTAACTTCACATGGCATAGCAAGCAGATCTCGAACCCTATCTGGTGTAAGCTTGATAGGATTGTGGTCAAGAATGGCTGGTTCACCTCTTTTCATAACTCAACCGCACTATTTGATGTCCCTTACCTCTCTGACCACTCTCCATCTATCTTGGCCCTAAACTCCAAAAATCCTTCTCCCAAACCCCAATTCCGTTTCAACAACTCCTGGACCAGCCACGAGAGTTTCATCAAGACCATCGCTGAAGCCTGGAACAAGCCTACATACGGGCACTTAATGTATCAAGTCGCCGTCAGACTAAAGGATATCAAATCCTTGCTTCGTAAATTCTCCAACCAAAAGATTGAGGACCTATTTTCCTCTATTAACGGCCTCAAATCCAGCCTTGATTCTCTCCAACGAGATATCCAAAATCACCTCCTCGATCCTGATCTCCTTGATGCTGAGCGCACTACTATTTCCAACCTCACCTCTCTTCTCAACCGCCTCAATGGTGATCTCGCTCAATTATCTAAGGCCAAGTGGATTAACTTTGGTGACCAATGCTCCTCATTTTTCTTCAAGTCCATCAAAACACGTCGCTGCTCAAACCTCATAACCTCCATTACCACTCCATCCAATACCATCTCTCACGATCCTACTATAATAGCTAACACCCTTGTAAACCACTTCTCTTCCATCCTGAATCCCATTGCCTTACCCTTACCATCTCTCCCTCCCTTTACACCAGCAACTACCCTAAACAGTCTTGACCTCTTGGCTATAAACAAACCCTATGCTGCTGATGATATAAAGACCACCATCTTCAAAATGGGCATCAATAAGGCTCTTGGGCCCGATGGTTTCAACTCCCATTTCTTCAAGTCATCTTGGGATGTTACGGGGCTTGACGTCTCCAATGTTATTTTGGATTTCTTTCACTCTGGCAGACTCCTACAGCAGATCAACCACACTTCTCTTACGCTCATTGCAAAAAAGCCAAATCCTACTCACCCCTCTGACTTTCGCCCTATCTCTTGTTGTAATGTGGCCTACAAAACCATCGCTAAGATGTTGGCTTCAAGGATAAACGAAGTATTGCCTTCCATTATTGGAAACTACCAAAGTGCTTTTGTGAAAGGTAGATCGATTAAAAACAACATCTTACTATGCCAAGAGATCTTTAGAAAATACAATCAATCCCAAATTTCGCCCAGATGTGCTATCAAAGTTGACATATCTAAGGCATTTGACACCATTGAGCATGGATTCATTCTTCATTGTCTTGCTATGTTCGGATTCCCTCCACACTTCATTAACCTGATCAAACAATGCATCTCAACTGCCACATATTCAATCAATGTCAATGGCTCATTGAAGGGATTTTTCAAAGGTTCTCGTGGACTCAGACAGGGCTGCCCCCCTTTCCCACCCCTCTTCGTCATTGCTATTGAAGCCCTCTCTTCAATGATCAATGATGCCACCCACAACCCTGACTTCAACCATCACCCCAAATGCCTCAACCTATCCCTCACCCACCTTTGTTTTGCTGACGATCTGTTACTGTTTTGCAGGGCTGATATTACATCCATCTCTATCTTGAAGAATTGCCTTGATACATTTGGAGTCCATTCCGGTTTGAAGATTAACTCTGGAAAATCTTCAATCTTCCTTGGTGGCATCTCTCTGGCCGACAAGCTTCTCATCACTTCAAACCTCGCTCTCCCCCAGGGACATCTCCCCTTCATGTACCTCGGTGTTCCAATTGGCAGTAAACGGCTCAACCTTCGTGACTACCAGCCGCTGATTCACAATATCACTTCAAAAATTAATTCTTGGCATGCTAGGAACCTTTCCTATGCAGGTCGGAAACAAGTCATCACCTCCATTCTATTCGCCATGCAGAACTATTGGTGTGCGGTATACCTTATCCCTACAACAGTTCTGAATAATATTCAAAGTCTCCTCAGATCATTCTTATAGTCCGGCACTCACAACAGCAATCGATCACTTATCGCCTGGAATGACGTTTGTACTCCTTTGGATGCCGAAGGGCTTGGTTTCAAGGAGTTGCTTTCGTGGAACAAAGCTTGTATCTCCAAGCTGATCTTCGAGATTGATCAAGGTTCAAACAACATCTAGTGCAACTGGATTCGTAGTAACCCCCTTAAGAACCATTCCATTTGGTATGCTGTGGATAAAAAACGTTTTAGCCACGCCTGGAGCATGATACTGAAGGTTAGAGATGAGATCCTTCTTACTTCCCCGTCCGGTACCCAGCCCTTCCCTTTCTCCAACCCAAATGGCTCCTTCAAGACCTCCTCAGCCTACAACCTCTTCAGTCAACCCACCATTCCCACCAGAGCTGTTAACATTGGTCACCTTTGGTCCGGACTTAACATTCCTAAATGCAGCTTTATATCCTGGATTGCCTACCACCAAAAACTCCCCACCCTTTCCAAACTTTTCAAATGGAACATTGTCCCAGATGATACCTGCAAGCTATGTGGTCTCCACCCTGAAACAATTCTTCACTTGTGGAGCGCCTGTAGCTACAACAACCTTGTACTTGACATTGTCTCCAGATGGAATCGTCTATACCCTCCTTACCCTTACTCTACTGACATTTGGTCATGGCTCTTAAATGCAAAACCACAAAAAACGACCTTCTCTCTAATATCCGCCTCTCTTCTATCACCACATACCTCTATTTCACCTGGAAAGCTCGTAACAACCTTGCCTTTAACAACACCTTCACTTCCCCCATTGCTTGTGCCCATAGTATCATCACTGCCGTAAAGCTCCAGATGCTCACAAGTGGCGTAACCGCTCTGTGAATTTCGTCATGTGGGCTCATCTACTCGGAATTCATTTAGTATAACCTGCTTCTTGCTTCTTGCTTCATGCTTCATCCTTGTTCCTATGTTTCTTTTGCTCTCTGTCATCTGTACCTTCTGTAATCACCCTTCCTTCTTCTATATATACATACTTAACCTTTCAAAAAAAAAAAAAACATGACCATCAATATCAACTCAAACAAATTAATGAATAATCATGACTTGAATTATTTTTGTATAATCTTTAATTTAGAGTTTTGTTTTTTTTTACAATCTTACCCAAACAAGCCCTTTAATTTCACAAAGTAAAAAGAAAATATCCATCAAAATTTGATAAAAAGAATAACACGGACCTAGGAAATTTCCAAGTAATATACATATTAAGTATAATACTGTAATACCAACAATAGGCTTGATTTTTTAGAATAATAGTTTAATATGGAATACTATTCTTCTAAACAATTACAAAATTGAAGTCCACTTCAATTATTGTGAAAAGCAGTCAAAGATAGTCGGAAATTTAAAGAATGGCAATGGTATTTATTGTTTCAATTCAATTAATTGTCTAAAAATAAACAATAAAATGAATATAGTTGACTCCAACCAGAGAGGGAGGAGAGAATAATGGACATAATCAACCACTACGCATTACATTTGATTATAATCATACAAATAAGGTTGTAATATGAGACAAGCTATTCGGACTCGGCTCAAGCTCGTTCACTTTCTAAACGAGCCAAGCTTGAGCACAATTTAAAGCTCGTATAGATTTTAGGCTCGGCTCGGGCTTGGCTCGTTTATAAACGAGCGGAGCTTGAGCATGTCAATGCTCGGCTCGTTCGGCTCGTATTACACCCCTACATACAAAGTATCACTTTTTTTTCCTGGAGGGTGGGGAAGCCGCCGCCCCCACCCACCCACCCAAAGGCCCGCCGTGGTCACGTGGTATTGCCGGTGGTTGAACTTGAGAAGGCCACTAGTATTAAAAAATAAGGGTTATTGCTATTCGTGCCAACGAAGCGTGTTATTCATACCCTTAATCCGGCTACGCTCCGCGTAACCGTAAAAGAAAAAAAAAGAGTACGAATAGCAATCTATGCTATTCTCGAAAATAAGATATTATAACTTCTTCAAACTAATATAATATACTTTTAAGTCAAAAGGTCTTTGTTTTATATATAAAAAAAATTGTTATAATATTTTGTTTAATGTTTAAACTGATAATATTTATGCATGCACAATTCTGTCTCATTTAATTAAGCAAATATTTATACATGCACAGGTCACGTGGTATTAGTGTTCAAAATTTTGTGACACGTATTTCCGTCATGTTTTGAGATATTTACGACATTTTAACACGACACTCTTCGGTACTTGTTTTGTTTTTTAACGCAACTATTTGTGACACCTAAAGGTGTCACAATTTACAATTATATAAAAAAATTTAAGAATAATAAGGTGACACAATTTACAACTAATTTATATAAAACAAAAGAAAGAATAATAAGGTGTCACAATTTACAATTAATTTATAAAAAATATAGAATAATATAAGCCTCTCATATACATACATGTATATCCAAAGAGATATATACCAATCAAGACAACTGTACAAATGTAATTTGAAGGAGTGGTATCATTTGTAAGAGTTGAGTTTGCAAGAAGGATTGGTGTTGGCATTGGTATAACCAAAATTAGCCCTCTTGAACCTGGAAGCGGTGAGGAGGACGGTCTGAGAGGAATCCATTAAGGACCCGTTTGGTTTGAACTCCAGAATTGGAAACGGAATGGAAACGAATCTAGGCCATATGTATACCCTTGTTCAAGAGAGTTTTTGGAATCATTTCTTGTGATTTGAAGTAATTGGAGTTGAATTTGGTTACTTTTGATACCCTATAGGGTAATAAAATATGGGGAGGCAAGTGCATTTTGCATGTAAACACAAGGAATGATTCCATAGAATTTCATGAATAAGGATATACATATGGACTATATTCGTTCCCATTCCGTTTCCGTTTTCGGAGTTGAAAACAAACGGGCCCTAAGTCTGGGAATCGAAAAGTAACGATCAATACCTCGTCTTGATTTTTTGGGTAAGTCTCCGCCTCCGAATTTGGACCGGGTAGATAATCACACAAACAGGCACATTATGTGATGTCCCAATTCGTAAGCCTTCTTCTTCAGAGTCTTCTTCATCTTCTCAAATTCACATTTGGTTAGGATTTATCTAAACCAGTCACTTATGTAAATAATTCAACATGGACTATTAAAAAGCTTATTATATGTTAGAGTATGTGCCTAGTGTATTGGACCTATATGTTGGGCTTATCCTTTATTTGTTAGTTTATCTCTTGATCTTATCTTTTAGTATTAGTTTATTATTTTATCTTTTTATATTTTCCTATATAAACATTGTTTGATCAATGGAATAAGACAAGCCTTCAGTTCACAAATCTCTAAGCTTTGCTATTCACAAATCTCTTCATGGTATCAGAACACTTTCCTTGACCTACGCTTCCGCACAAAACAAAACCCTAATTGCGCCGTCATCGCCGCCGTCATCACGGCGGTGATGGCGGCGGTAACACGTAAGACTTTGGCCGCGGTATCAGAGTACACTTTGTCCGCGGTATCAGAAAATACTTTGTCCTCTCCTCCTAAACACAAAACCTACCTAAACACAAAACTTACCTTAGGGCGCTAATCTACCTGCGTCCTAGGACCCTAGGATGCTAATCAACCTGCGTCCTAGGATCCAAAACTTACCTTAGGGCGTTAATCTACCTACGTCTTAGGACCCTAGGACGCTAATCAACCTGCGTCCTAGGGCCCAAAAGTTACCTTAGGGCGCTAATCTACCTGCGTCCTAGGACCCTAGGATGCTAATCAACCTGCGTCTTAGGGCCCAAAATTTACCGTAGGGCGCTAATTTACCTGCGTCCTAGGACCATAGGACGCTAATCAACCTGCGTCCTAGGATCTAAAACTTACCTTAGGGCGCTAATCTACCTGCGTCCTAGGACCCTAGAACGCTAATCAACCTGCGTCCTAGGGCCCAAAACTTACCTTAGGGCTCTAATCTACCTGCGTCCTAGGACCCTAGGATGCTAATCAATCTGCATCCTAGGGCCCAAAACTTACCTTAGGGCGCTAATTTACCTTTGTCCTAGTACCCTAGGACGCTAATCAACATGCATCCTAGGGTTCAAAACTTACCTTAGGACGCTAATCTACCTACGTCCTAGGACCCTGAGACGCTAATCAACCTGCGTCCTAGGGCCCAAAACTTAATCAACATGCGTCAGGGTCCAACCCACTGGCGTCAATACAAAGGCCCGTCAATACAAAAACCGATGATGAAGGAAGGGAGTTACATCAAGATGCTCTTCTTCAAGTTTCTACTGTTCAAGCTTGGAGTTCTTGGATCACACCTCCAGCTTGAGGGGGAGTGTTAGAGTATGAGTCTAGTGTATTGGACCTATATGTTGAGCTTATCCTTTATTTGTTAGTTTATCTTTTGATCTTATCTTTTAGTATTAGTTTATTATTTTATCTTTTTATATTTTCCTATATAAACATTGATTGATCAATGGAATAAGACAAGCCTTCAGTTCACAAATCTCTAAGCTTTCCTATTCACAAATCTCTTCATTATAAACTCATGAAAATCTTGATCTTGGATAGTATGATTAGATTTGCGTTACTTTAGGAGAAAAAAGATGAGTCATATAAGGCATCTTCTTGTTCCAGTGCACAAGTATTTTCTCAGCTGCCCTTATGGCAAGTTCTTGATACAGATTTTAATAAGATCACAGTCTTATTTTTATATCTACAGTGAATGAAAGTGCTTGGTGTAAAAACCCTAAAACACATACAATTTCACAGTTATAATGATTTATAAATGTTATAACTGTGAAACCGTGCTTACAAAGTTATCTTCAACTGTCTAAACACAGAGGGATATCTTCAAATGTAAAGCATATGAATGCTACTGCAAATTTTGAGTAGCTTGAGATTATGAATTTGCCTCCTTCAAATCCACCTAACTCAGTAACCCAGGCCATTTAGAGTTGACTCCCATGTAAACAACTCTTACCCTATAAAATGAGAACAAATTGTATCCGTTAGATCGTTAAATAAATAGATGAGATTAGGCGATATTAAAGGATAAAAAAAATCGTGTTATTAATGGAAGCAGATTCGCCGGACCTGAATCTATATATTCGGCGGTATAGTCATATATATTCGGTGTTTACACGTTCACATGATAAGAGTTGTTTACATATGAGTCAGGATCTATATATATATATATATATATATATATCTATATATATATATACGTGCGTCAGTACTTAATAAACACGTGTCGTTACTTCCGATTTTTCTTCTTCGTTGAATTACCGTACATGCTTCCATCGATCTCTTTTTTTTCCTTTTTCTTCTTCTTCTCTCACCTCTTTAGTCTCTCTGACATTTGAGATAAGCTTTTCAACTACCTCTCTTCTTTCTTGATGTAATACCCAGAATTTTAAATTCCGTTATTTCAGAGTCAACATAAATCCTATCAATTTTAATGAAATTATAACTCCCATAAAATGATACAAATTTCACCATACTTCTTTCAATGGGCAATTTGAATTATTTTTATGCAAGGAGTTAATCACATAAAATACTTCTTACCAATATCTATGATTTTATGTGAAGTTTTGATCACATAAAATCACTTTTAAAATACTCCTACAAGATCACTCTTGCATGACAAACCCATGACAAGCATGACAAGGCTATTAGACAAACCATGAAAAGGCCCATGAAAAGCCCCTCCACGCAGCCCATCAAGGAATGCCGCTGAAGTGTGCAGCTCCTCCACGCAGCCCATCAAGGAATGCCGCTGAAGTGTGCGACGTCTAACCCTACCACCCTTCATTTCTTCATCTGGGAAGTGCCACCCCTCCTTCCACAATGAGCAGCGCTCCGGTATTCCGACCCCCACGCAGAGACACCAGGCCAGGAGGATGAATCACGTTGTCGCTCCAGCCCCGACGTGAGAAGACGTCGTTAGTGTCGTGGCCAACGCTCGCGAGAAGACGCCCTTCATCTCGTCATTTGGGAACGCTGCTAGGGTCCGCTACCGCTGGCCTTCTCTTTGCGTCGACACATGCTGCAACACCCTTCTGTCGACTCCAGCCGGCCTCCGTCCTGCACAGGTACGTCGCACGTGGTGGCTGGTAGTTTCGCCCTGTGCACGACTTCCGCCCTCCTCCCTCTACGCCATCTTCCTTCCCGTGACTAGCAGTGGCGCTCCTCCTACGGCGGTCATGCCAGGAGTACCCATCGGCCGCCTCTCCCTTCAACTACACTCGATCGAAGACATAAACAAGAGAAGCCTAGATCCGCTGGGGCGGAAATAACAGAAGATCGTCTTCATCCTTCTTTCTCGTGCACACGAGCTTGTCGGGTTTCGATTGATGGGTAAGGACCCTACTTCCCTTCACCTCCGTACCCTCTGTATATATGTGCTAACTGGAATTACGTTAGGATCTTAGAACAGTCCCTAACAGCCTCGAAAAATAACTTTAAGAGCTGAGGCGTTTTTCGAGTTTCAAGAAGTGATGACCAGCCGACTTTGAGTCCACATTTAGGTATGTTAGACACCTCCTTTATTGCTGAATTTTGGATATGTTGTAGTCAGTATTGCATAGTAGATCATACTAAATTTTGGGAAACATCGGAGTTACAGTTGGAGAGTTATGGTGTTCCAAAGTTGGCTACTCCTGCACTTTTTGTAAGTGTGCTGAGTTTTGAGAAAACCTGCATGTGATGCAGCTTTGTGAGATAGTTTTGAATAGACTTTTGATCTCTATTGGACTTGAATTTTGGATATGTCATAGTTAGGATTACATAGTATCATATATCAAAATTTGAGAGGATTTCATCAAGAGGTTTTAGAGTTATGATTTTTCAAAGTCGAGTCACTAAGCGGTTTTTTCTGGATGTTGCTGAAAGTTTCTAAGTGCTAGAAACATTTTGTGTTGTGCAGTCATGTTTGAACTTATGTTTAGATACCTTAGAATTATAATCCACCGTTCACTTTTTAGTATGTTATGAAGTGCCATGCATAGGGTGATGTTTCAAAAGTTGAGGTTGATCCAACGGTAAGATTTAGATTTATGATGATCCAAACTAGACTGATGGTGCAGTTAAGAAATTACACAAATTTTGGCTAAGTATGGGATTTATGGATGTTGGACCCAAGTTTGGGAGTTTATGTAGGATTCTTGACTGAGTATTTTTGGGAGATCTTTGACATTATGATTAGTATGCATATCATAGATGACTTGGGTAAATTTCTTAGAATTTTTATAAATTTATTTGAATCTCGTATTGTAGGCTAAAGTTGGACCTAAGTGACCTTTTTAAAAGTTAAGAAAAGTGTGTAATGTATAAGTTCTACATAAACTAACTCTTAAGAGTTAGATTATGAAATTAGGTCCCAAATAAAGGTTTGGGCATATATTATAGGATCTTTGAGAGTTTCGGGACTAGGGGTAAAATGGTCATTTTACCTTAGGAGGACATTTTAGTAATTTCTCTTGGAGGGGATTGTACATCTTAGAAGTTATATACTTCTAAGAATATGGGATGTATTTTGATCCACTTGCCCTTATGACAGGCAATTGAGTCCCAACAGTTGCAGACCGAGTTGAGATAACGGGAATCGAGTTTCGATTCAGATAAGTCATTTGGGGGCTTACTTAGCAAGCTTTCGGATATGAGTGTGAATAATGATAGTGGTGTTTGAATGATGTGTTTATAACTGTATCTAATATTGATTATCGACCGACCTACATTATTGGCCTAAGAGTAACGGGCGGTGTCATTCTACTTAGTTAGCCCGAGGGCGCTGGAGGTTTCTTTAGGGACTAGTCCATACTTGATTTGCAGGGACGCCACCGGCGGAGGTGTGCCAAACCATCACCAGTTGGATGAGGAACGGAGGCGAGAAATCTTAAGATTTTCGTGCCACAACTTTAAAAACGGAATAAAGTGAATCACCTTAAGTTATCAGATAATAACCGGTTTGTGTGCCTGCATGATTATTGTTTTATTTTGCTTGAGTTGTGTTTGTGCTATTTTTATTCTATTTATATTTGGATTGTTAGCTAACGGTTTATCCGTGTTGTAGATTCTGTAGAGATAGACAGTTGCAGAGAGATTCGGGACGGATGGTCAGCCGGGTCCACGTACTCATCAGATGGGGACGGGGAGTCTTCCGTTCAGCATGCATGTTATTAATATATCTATGTTTTGTAAGGTTGTCACACGTGTACATTCATACAATAAAATATTATGTTTTGAAATTGTTTTAAGTACATTTGTGTCTTGTTGTAAGATCCTAGTAAAAGTTGTTGATAAACCAAGGTCGGGACCCATTGTGAGGTCCTAACCAGTAGCTCCCCGAGTTCCGAGAACTTGAGGGATTACACCTGAATCCATCGCCTCTATTTCCTTCTTTTTTTATAACGGAAAGTGGTTCGAACCATTAGCCGGCGCGCCGGCTAGTGGGTCTAAAGGCCGAAAAAGATCGTTAGACGGACTAACCGTCATGAAGAGGCAAAAATAAAGAAGAAAGGAGATACACAAAAATATATCAAAAAATCCGAAAACAAAAAGAATTTCAAGGGAAATAGGATGATTCAACCAATTGGAGGCAACGAGCATTGGTGTTATTTTTCTATTTCTTATTCTTTATCATTTGTGTATTTCTTTTTCTTTTGCTTTCTTGCTCCTCCTTACTAATTTTTTTTAACTGCTATGCGTTTATTTCTTTCTTATGTCTCATTTTCCTATTTCAACTTCATGTACATTCGTTTAATTGGTTGGCTTTTCATATGAAAAAACAAAACTATAATTAAAAAGAATAATTTATAACTACAATTAAGAGTGAGCCAATTAGAGGAGAGAACACGAAGTTTGGAATTAAAATAGATAATATTACATTGTCTTGATTGGGAGTTATGGCCCTTATTGGGACCTTTAACTTTAATTATGGTTTAAGGATAAATTTCAACCCGATTGTAATAATATGTTAATAATACAAAAAATCCCCAACATCTTATTATTTAAATCAATCAATTAACCTTACCGGAAACTATCTTTCTTTGATCCACAGTTGACGGTATAATAACATGAAAACAAAACGAGCTAAAAGAACAACATCGTATAAATCACACAATAAAAAGAAAACATGAAATGCTATCAATCAATACTTCAACACCAAACTTTAACATTTACCCCAAATGTGGCCACCCTCGACCCTCGTATCACTCATCTATGTTTTGCTGATGATCTCATGCTATTTTGTAGAGGTGATGAGACTTCTGTCAACATCTTGAAATCTACTCTTGACTCCTTTGGAAGATACTCTGGCCTCAACATAAACCGAACCAAATCAACCCTCTTCACTGGTGGCATTTCATTACTGGACAGCCAATTGCTTGCTTCCTCCACTGGTATCGCTCTTGGCAAGCTCCCATTCACTTACCTAGACATCCCTATTGGTAGCAAAAGGCTCAACCTCTCGGAATACAACCCACTGATTACAAAGATTACCAAAAGAATCAACTTTTGAAGTGCTAGGAATCTTTCTTATGCTGGTCGCAAGCAAATCATCACATCTATCCTTTCGTCACTCTACCACTACTGGTGCGCCGTCCTTACCATTCCCAACGCAATTATCCTCAAGATCAACGGCCTCCTACGTTCATTCCTTTGGTCGGGCAAGTCTAGTAGCCATCGCTCGCTGGTAGCCTGGAAAACCGTCTGCCTCACTATTAATGAGGGAGGTCTTGGCTTCAAAGAGCTTCTCTCTTGGAACAAGGCCTGCCTCTCAAAGCTGATTTTTGATCTTGCACAACCTTTGCAAGGTCACGACATCTGGGCTGAATGGGTTCACTGCAACATCTTGAAAGGAAACTCCATCAGGAATTATAGCTTCAACTACAACCACAGTATCCACTGGGGCCATCTCATTCGGATCAGGGACGAGATTTCTGACGCTGGGTTCGGCACCTCTTTCTGCAGACTTGCCTCAAAATATAATGGTAAATTCTCTATCTCGGCTGCATACAATCTATGCTGGAAACCGCCTTCCCCTTCCCAACCATACACACTTGTTGCCATCTGGGGCGATTCGAACGTGCCTAAATGCAGCTTCATCGCCTGGCTCGCAAGTCACAACCGCCTTCCCACGCTCACAAAACTCCATGCTTGGAACATTACCAATGATAACATCTGCAAGCTTTGTAACCTCCAACAGGAGAATGAAGATCACCTGTTTCACCAATGCAACTACTCTGATGTTGTTCTCAAGCTGATCTCCATTTGGCTTCGAATCCCTCCTCCCCAACCATACTCCCACAACCTTTCGAACTGGATTAGTAACCACAAGCCTCTCAAAAAGGACCTTGTCTCTCACATCACTATGTCAACCATCATTTGTTTCATCTACTTCATATGGAAGTTCGGGAACGATCTCATCTTCAACAACAACTACATCCAGCCCGCTACTTGTGCTCACCACATCATCAATGCTACCAAAAGTCACTTTGCCTACCACTAGAAAGATCGATCGCATAACTCTATGGCTTGGGCTAAGATCTACGGAATTCATTTCTCCTAATCCCTCCTGATGACTCTTTGTCTTTGTTTCTTGCATGTCCTTGTGTAGTACTCCTCTGTACATTCTCTGGTTACATTAATACAAATATTCAAAAAAAAAAAGAAAAGCATGAAACAAGGCCGTAATGATAACCAATATTGTGGCATTAACTTAACCCTTCAGCAAGTTGATCAAAGAAGTGACACTTGAACTTGTCCATATGAGTAACCTGCAAGCAAATTGTAACAATAGCCGATCCATCCTCGTTGCCGACTCGAATTATCACCCGACCATCCTTCTTAACAATCGGACACGCCATGTATGTTTCGTTTCCCCACCCAAAATCTAACTTGTTTAATGACAAATTCAACAAGTACATCATTCTGATATCCGAGTTCACCAAAACGCCTTCGGGGGTGATAGCTTCTAATGGTTCACCCAAATCCTTGACGTACTTAAGGTAGTCTAGGTATCCCCATATTGCATCACTATTTACCTTGTTGAGGGATTTACGTATGTTGTTACAAGCGTAAGCTATTGGTTTTGAGATGAGGTCCTCAGACTCACTCGCAACAACAGTTAAGATCACAACAGTACCAAAAACTTCTTATGGGAGTGGTGGGTTTACGCGTTTACGAATGTCCATATACACGGCCAATGTAGTTAAATTTTTGTCAGTGTTCTCTCTTGCCTTGCTTATACATCTATATATTAGTAGGATAATTTTGTAAACCCTAGTTAGCGACATAACCAAATGTAAGGAATGTATATGTACCTCAAACTATGGGAAGCCAAGACCTCAAAACGAGTGTAAGGACGATCATTGATAACATGGCCTGCTATTTGTTTGAGCTTGTCTATTTGTGATTTCGACACTCGAAACATCTCAACAATTGTTTCTGGTAACGCTGCTTGATCAACGACAACACTTTCTTTGATGTCTTCTCGAATTGACCTAAGTGGCTCTCTAGCTCTTAAAGAGATACAGTCGTGTATTGGTGTAAATTTTAATGGTTCACCGCGTGCAATCCTATGCATTTAAATTAAATTGATGATAAACAATCAATTGTATTTAAGGTTTTAAAAGGTTGTCAATTCAAACAAAAAAAAATCATAATTGAGACTATAGTTACTCAATAAAAATAATAATTTAGAGGGAAATCAATAGAGGGATAACTCATGCATTAATTTTACTATAGCTATATCTATAAATAAAAAGAATTTTGAAAAAGAAAAAACTTATATAAGATTTACTGTTGTCTTACATAGCTATATCTATAAACAAAGAGACTTTTTTAATAAAAATAAAATACGAAAAATGACCCGGACCGGATCGATTTTAACCGTCCGGTCCAAGACGATCATTTTTGTTTCGATTTGATAATATGAGTTAAGTTGAGTTTATTACATTACCTGGTCCACTCCGCGAGAAAGTTAGCGGCAGCAGTGCCATCAGCGATGACATGTGAGAAGGTGAACTGATAGCATGAATTATAGTCTATATTTTGGGTTTGTTTGGACGTTTTATCTTCAATAATCTGCATGTTTATATGTATCATATGTGATTATATTACCATTTCATCTACCTTTGCGAGAATCGAGGTCTACACCTAGTTTTGCTGTAATTGTAGGTAAAATGGCATGTTTTGCATCAAAAAGGAGCAAAAGGAGTCATGAGTCATTTGGAGCTACATCCAGGGAGCATAGCCATGGATTAAAGATTCACTTTGGACCAGTTTTGAGAGATTTCACATTCAGTTGTGACTCACCTCGGTTGACCAGAGATTCATCTCGACCGAAGTGATCCAGAGACGCCGACTCGACCGAGGCGAACACCTAGGACGCGGCGAGAATATTTTATTCTTGGCTGAGATCTTTTAAAATTGGAAAGTGATCTTATATTTTTGGGCTTGGCTCCTGGAAGGAAGAAGATATGCAGAATCATATATTTTACCTATTTTTATGGGAAAAGATCTTTATAAGATATCTTATCTTTGAAGGGTTATTTTCCTATAAAAAGGGTTGGATTTCCACAAATTCAGCATCACGCTATACCGTCGATTAGGGTTTATAGCACGCAGCAGCAGCAGCATACTCCAATTGGGGAGTTTCGAAGAACCTTTTTGAAGGTTGAAGGAAGATTGAAGTCTATAGCTTTTATAGCTTTTTGGAGGGTTTTGTAAGATTGTCTTTAATTCCCTCACTTGTTGTCTTGTCTTGTTGGATTGCTATCCAAGGAACGCTTTTGTTGTGATATTTGATTCGGTTATTGAAGTATTTTTCATTAAATTCTTCTTGTTCAAATATTCACCTTCTTCCCATATATTTAATACTTTCATAATGATGATGAGTGGCTAATTTCCTTGTGTGATTCTAGGGTGATTGGCTGAAGGTTGTGGAAAAACAATGATAGAATAATCTTAGATTCCAGTAGGATCCTGAAAGTTCGAGTCTTTAACCTTAACCCTAAGCATCTCGTTCAGTCGATGAACATCTCGGTCGGGGTGGAATTTGGCTGACCGAGGTGACTTATCTGATCCTAAACTGAGAGTTAAGTGTTAGAGTTTGCCAAATCCTATTCTTATTACACCTTTCCTGGTTCAAAGCAAGCTTAGGATGAGACTTACCCGGTAATTCCTTAGTTTGTGTACCAACGATCATAAGTGTAGGTAATAAAGGTTTATCCTTTATTGGGGTTTGAGTGTGCTTCCATCCCATCTTTGTGAGTTAGCCTGAGACTTACCCGGTAAAGGTTGATTCTATTCCCTTAGATGGTGTGTTAGTTTGAGGTTATAGTTCTTTATCTTAATTCCTTGAGACTTACCCGGTAATAGGAGTTACGGTTCAGGATTAGTGTGTAGTGAGACTTACCCGGTGATCTACTCCACTTTAGTAACACCTTCCCCACGCAAAAATCTCAGCTTTGTCCGCTTATCTTTAGATCTTGAGTTGGAACCACAACTAGAAGCTTTAATCCCTAGAATTGCATGTTTGCTTTATTGACTTCTTATTCATCTTTGATTATGTTAATTGCTCTTGTGGTTAGTATTCACAAAGCTTACCGTTATTGACTTTGTTTCACCGAGTCCCTATGATCGACCCCTGGAATTTCTTGCTTTTTACTACGATTGACCCGTACACTGCGGGTTCGCATCCTTGTTTTAAGCTTAAGTCTAGGGTTATAAATTTAAAGCTTGCACACACCATTTGGAGCGAACAAGTTTTTGGCGCCGTTGCCGGGGACTTGGTCTAGACCGAGCCGGTACGGTTTGCTCTTGGGGCGCTTGCCCCCGTGTCATCTAACCACTCTACTTGAGTGACTTTTGCAGGTTCTTTCTTAGGTATATGCGAAGAACCCGCACTGGGAAGGAAATCGTTCCTTACGATCCCGAACCAGAAAAGACATACAAGCGACGCTTAAGAGAAGCGAAGATGGCCGAACAAGACAACCGCGATCTTGCGGCCGAATTGAAAGAGGCGCTAGAGCTGCTACGCCTCAGCAAAGGAAGAACTAAGGCAAGAGAAAGAAGAGAATCGCACCAGGACTGCAGCAATCGAAGCGGAGATAGCGGTCATACGAAACCAGATTCTACAACCACCGAGGGAAGATCCTCCTGTTGATCCTCGACCGATGCAGGATCCAGTAGTTGACCCTCGACCGAGGCAGGTTCCAGTACCTGACGCCCCGGCCGATGTACTTCCACCTCGGAGACCAGTCCGAGATGTTCTTCTTGCAGGAATCCCACAAACCCTAGGTCAAAGGATGGACCCTAATCAACAACTGAGGCGTCCAGGAGTGAACCTAGGAGATCCAGCGGATCATGACTACGAACTTAGACCGCAAGTTCTATCCATGATACGCCAATGCCAATTCGGAGGGCTAGAGAAGGAGTCACCACATCAACATCTTCAAAACTACGAGATCTTGATGGAAACCTTGCGACCTTCCAGAATTGAAAATAACAATTACAAGCTAAGACCTTTTTACTTTTCTTTAAAAAATAGAGCTCTTACTTGGTATCAATCTCTTCCTCCAGGTAAAATTAGCACATGGGAGGAGATGACTACGGAATTCTTGATCAAATTCTTTCCCCCCTCAAAGACAGCTGAAATGAGAGGGAAGATCAATGCTTTCATTATGAAGGACAAGGAGAGCTTGTCCAAATCTTGGGAGCGGTTCAAGGATATCCTTTTGGATTGCCCACATCATGGAATTCCAAAGATCGAGCTGTTGGAGATCTACTTCAAAGGACTGGACGGAAGCACCCAGTTCAATCTCCAACTACTCTCCGCCGGTACCTTCATGGACATGGCGATTGATGAGGCTTGGGACTTCATTGAAAAGCAAGCCTTGCACATGGAGAAATATACCCACCAAGGAGCTGAAGGTGGAGTTAAAAGAGTCAACTTTCAAGAGACTCAATCCAACAACAATCAACTCACGTCTTTGAAGAATGACGTGAAGCAATTGAAGGAACTCTTGGTTGCTCAAACCAAGAAGGAAGAGCAAGGACAAAGGAACAACAACAACGGGTACCGTAACAACAACAACGGTCCCCGAAACAACAACTACAACAACAACAATAGAGGATCCAATAGCAACAATTGGAGGACGAACAATCAAAACAACCAAAATCCTGGTAACAATTATTCTAACTCCAACTCTAATAATTCCTCTAACCCTTTCCTCTCTGCCCCTTCTTCTTCTTCTACTCCATTAAAAAGCCAAGGGCAAGGATCAAGTTCGTCTCAACCGGAAAAGAAAGACGCAGTTCTGGAGGCTATCTTGATCAAGCTTAGTGATATGGAGACTTCTATGACTTCATTTTCGAGGGCCCAAAAGTCCTTCGAACAACAACTTGCAAGTAGGGCGAATGAAGCGCCAAGAGATCCAGGGAAGCTTCCAGCAAAAATGGAAAGCAACCCTAAAGGCCAGTGCATGGCCATAACGACGAGGAGTGGACTCAAAACTGCAGATCCAGTACCTCGTTCGACGCAGACCACCTCGGTCCAGATCCAGTCGAAGAACACCTCGACCGAGATGCCAACCGAGGTGGAGCAACAAAAAGCAGGAGGGACAACTGAAACTTATATTCCACCTCCTGCATACAAACCACCACTTCCATTCCCTCAGTCCAGAGCCAGAGCACATCTAGACAAGCACTTTGGTAAGTTTCTTGACTTGATGAATAAGCTACATATTAATATTCCTTTCCTTGATGCTATTTTAGGTATGCCCGCCTATGGGAAGTTCTTAAAAGAAATCTTATCAAGGAAGAGGAAGCTGGAGGATGTTGGTGAAGTTAGGATGACATCTAAATCTTCGGAGCTCATACAAATCATGAAGGAGAAGATGCCACCTAAATTGAGAGATCCCGGCTCATTTTGCATTCCCATTCAAGTTGGGGATGTCACTTGTGAAGCCCTTTGTGATCTAGGAGCCAGCGTGAGCATCATCCCGCTGGAGCTATGCGTAAAGATCGGTCTTGAAGAGCCCAAGCCGGTCAAGATTCGACTTTATATGGCGGATCGCTCCATTACCCATCCCGTGGGCATCTTGGAGGACGTACCGGTCAAGTTAGGTAACTTCTATCTACCTATAGATTTTGTTGTACTTGACATTCCCGCAGATTATCCTGTTCCTATTATTCTCGGGAGACCATTTATAGCAACTTCGGGTTGCAACGTGGATTGCAAGAACGCCAAGTTGAAATTCAACGTTGGTGGAGATGAGGTGGAGTTCACACTACTTGCAGCCATGAAAGGGGAGTAGCTAACTGATGATATCTTCAACATCTACGATGAAGAAGAATCAAGAGAATTGGTGAGCTCTATCCTTATTAACGATCCACTCGAAAGAGTTATTAGCTTCAGTTTAATGGAGGAAGGTATAGATGCTTCTTGTGATGCAGATATACAGAGCTTAAAGGCACTGGAAGAGGATCCAGGAGCTAAAACTGAGAAGCTAATCCAGGAGACGAAGATCTCCAGTTTCGGTTCCAGTAGCTGTACCTCGACCGAGGCACTTTCTGGACTGAGCGAGGCGACTGAAGAACATCTCGGTCAACGCCTCTGCGCCTCGACCGAGGTCGATGGCGAGACGATTCCAACTGAGACTTCCGAAATTCCAGTTTTTGACACCACTCTACTGGAAAGAGGAAGCAAGGATCCCTCTCGGAAAGCACCCCCAGTCGTAGAGCTTAAACAACTCCCTAGTCACTTGAGGTATATCTTTCTTGGACCGGATTCTACTTATCCCGTTATTGTTAGTGCTTCCCTTACCGAATCTGAATTGTCTAAATTGATGCATGTCCTGAGAAAGCATCGAAAGGCTATAGGTTATACCACGGATGATCTTATTGGCATTAAACCTTCTTTCTGCATGCATAGAATTCTAATGGAGGATAATCATAAGACTTCACGGGAACCTCAAAGACGGTTAAATCCGATCATGAAAGAGGTTGTGAAGAAAGAAATTCTTAAGTTGTTGGATGCAGGTATTATATATCCTATCTCGGACAGCAAGTGGGTTAGCCCGGTGCATGTCATTCCGAAGAAAGGAGGGATGACCGTTGTGACGAATAAGAACAACGAGTTGATCCCAACAAGGACCGTTACGGGCTGGAGGGTTTGCATTGATTATAGGAAGCTGAACACTGCGACCCAGAAGGATCATTTTCCGCTTCCCTTCATCGATCAAATGCTCGAACGGTTGGCCCAGCATTCACACTTTTGCTACTTGGACGGCTATAGTGGATTCTTCCAGATTCCTATCCATCCGGATGATCAGGAGAAGACCACTTTTACTTGTCCTTGGGGGACGTTTGCCTATCGGAGGATGCCATTTGGATTGTGCAATGCACCCGCTACCTTCCAGCGATGAATGATGGCTATCTTTTCCGAGTACATAGAGGAGATCATGGAGGTATTCATGGATGATTTTTCTGTATATGGTTCCTCTTTTGATGATTGCCTATCTAACCTTTCTCTAGTGCTTAAAAGATGTGAAGACACTAACCTTGTTCTGAATTGGGAGAAGTGTCATTTTATGGTTAATGAAGGCATTGTACTAGGACACCTCGTTTCTAATCGAGGTATTGAGGTCGATCGAGCTAAGATCGAGACTATTGAGAAACTCCCTCCTCCTTGTTCAGTTAAGGGTGTGAGGAGTTTTCTCGGGCATGCAGGTTTCTACAGGAGATTCATCAAGGACTTTTCTAAGATTTCTAAACCTCTAACTAACCTCTTGAATAAAGATGTTGTTTTTGAGTTTTCGCATGAGTGTCTTGATGCTTTTTATAGGATTAAGGAAGCGTTGATCTCCGCTCCCATTATCCAACCTCCTGATTGGACCTTGCCCTTTGAGATCATGTGTGACGCTAGTGATGTAGCCGTAGGAGAGGTGCTTGGACAGAAGAAGGATGGCCGGACCACCGCCATTTACTATGCTAGCAAGACGCTAGCATAGTAAATGGCGGTGCTCTCTTAGAGTGATCTATGATTGTAACACACCATAAAATGTTTTGAACATATTGAGTTTTTAAATTCCATAAAGTACTCTCTTAGAGTGATCTATGATTGTAACACACCATAAAATGTTTTTGAAAGATTTTTCATTGATTTTTGTGACTATTAATCCATTCTATCTTGTCTTCTATATGAGGAACTTGCTTGGGGACAAGCAAGGGCTAAGTATGGGGTATTTTGATAGCATGAATTATAGTCTATATTTTGGGGTTTGTTTGGACGTTTTATCTTCAATAATGTGCATGTTTGTATGTATAATATGTGATTATATTACCATTTCATCTACCTTTGCGAGAATCGAGGTCTACACCTAGTTTTGCTGTAATTGTAGGTAAATAACCACTCCTCGTTCGCTCCAAACGGAAGTGGGTGATGACATGTGAGAAGGTGAACGCAACCGCAACGCCGCCGCAACGGAAGTGGGTGATCTTCACCATCATCATTGGCAACTCATGAAGAGGCTTGCTAGGATCATGGTCACTACAAAAGAGGTTCGTCAACCTCCCCTGAACGTCGGCCTCCATCAGGTCACGGCCCAAGTCGGCCAAGTCAACATCAGCCTCCGCCTCCACCAACGGCACACCAGATGTCAAGTCATCGTCCATGTGTAGCTCTAGCCTACCAGCTCCACCGGTGGCAGCAGGCCTTAGCCTTCCTGTGAACGGGTAGAAGTGGACCAACACCTTCGCCAAAGACCCTTTTAAGGTTTCGGTTCTTGAGGCTGCAAGACTCGTCTCTTTGTTGTCGTTGTATATGCACAATAATGACTCGAAAGTATTGACGAACGTCATGTCGAGCTCGCTCAGCTTCATTGTCCCTGTCCATGTCTGTAAAAGGGAATGATATATCTCCTAGTTATGCTTGTTACCTTTTTAAGCTTATATAGGATATCTTCTCCTTCCTTCTAATTACGTTACCGTTAGGATGTATTATGTATATATTCATTCCTTGCATCATGTAATAATCAGCTTAATAAGATGATATTCATAAGAACATAATTCTTACATGGTATCAGACTATTAAACGATCCTTCAAAAGAATCAAATTTCCGCAAAACCTTCGAGCATGGCACCAAATGCCGCTCTTGAAACCACAAACCCCTACTATTTGCATCCTTCGGATCACCCCGGAATTTCTCTCATCTCGGTGATCCTAAAGGGAGAAAACAATTTTTCCGAGTGGAAAAGAAATATCATCAATGCATTTCGAGCCAAGCGAAAGCTTGGTTTTGTTGACGGATCGATCAAATGTCCTGACGAAACATCCTCCGAGTTTCAACATTGGGGTCCAGTAAACTCAATGGTAGTCGGGTGGATTCTCCAGACAACTGATTCTTCAGTTCGTTCTACTGTGTCCAATTTGGACTCAGCGAGAGACTTATGGCTCGAACTTGAACAAAGGTATTCCGTTGGCAACGGCCCAAGGATACTCAAACTAAGGGCTGATATTGGTCAATGTCGTCAACAAGGGCAAACAGTCTCCGTCTACTTCGGACGGCTGCGACGGCTCTGGGACGAACTGGCAGATGCTCTTCCATCGTCAAAAACATTGTGCGCGCCATGCTCCAAGCTACTATCGGGTGAAAGGGACGAAGAACGAGTGCATCAGTTTCTAATCGGACTTGACGACTCGTTTCACACACTTCGCTCCAATGTCATCTCCAAAGAACGTCTACCTTCGTTAAACAAAGTCTACTCCTTGGCTATACAAGAAGAATGTACCCATATAACTCCAAGAGACACCGAAAACCGAATTGATGCAATGGCTTTGGCGGCTCGTTCCTCTCGTTACCAACAAGGTAAACAAGATAAGTCTTACTTGATTTGTTTTCATTGTAATAAATCATGACACACTAAAGAACAATGCTTCAAGATTGTTGGATATCCCGAATGGTGGAACAACGGAAAAGGCGGATCGAATACGTCATCCGGTTCCAATTCCAAATCTGCACCTCAGTTGGCTTCTGGAGCAACTAAATCAAAGCAGGAGCCGCATATGGGGGTTAACAATGCTGCACGTGTAAGTGGAATGGCCTCAGCAGCCACAGGAGGACTTAATGATAATGATCGCTCCACAATAGGCGCATCTCTTACGGATTCACAATGGTCCGATCTATTTGAAAAATTCAAAGACTTTCATGCCGCATCAAATGAATCTATGTCAGGTAACGATTCAAATTATTGGATCTTAGATAGTGGAGCTTCATTTCACATGACAGGTAATATCGAGATGTTTAATACGTTAAACAAAACAAAAATGCATATTATTAAACTTCCTAATGGTATGTTACAAAATGCGACCCAAGCAGGAACTATTTCTCTGAGTAATTATTTTAAATTATGAAACGTTTTCTATGTACCAGGTTTAAAATGTAATTTAATTTCATTGGCTTGCTTAACTAGTGATTTTAACTGCATAATAACATTAACGTCAAAAGTTTGTTTTATACAGGACCTAGCTTCACGGATGCTGATTGGAGCGGGTGAACCTAAGGATGGCGTGTTTTGGCTTCGATTTTACAATATTCCGTTTTCCATCTTAGCAACTACTAGGGTTGATCCATTGGATAATAAGTCTCTACTTTGGCATAAAAGACTTGGACATCCTGCTTTTGAATTTCAAATCGAACATTCCGTTATTAATAAAAATGTTTCTAATTTTTTAAAAAATCATCCTTGTGATATTTGTCATAGAGCCAAACACACTCGATCATCATTTCCAAAAAGTTCATCACATTCAATTTCATCATTTGATCTTATACATTGCGATTTATGGGGACAATATCGTTTTCCAACGATGTGCGGTGCTACCTATTTTCTAACTATCGTCGATGACGCCACAAAAGTCTGTAAACTTCGTAAATCCATTTACGGTCTCATACAGTCACCACGAAACTGGTTTTACAAATTGAGTCAAGCACTTTTTCGAGCAGGTTTCGTTCAGTCTCGCGCAATTTACTCTCTATTTACCTTCACGCGTCCAGGTATTCATATTTACATACTTATCTATGTCGACGACCTGATAATAATAGGTAACAATTCCGATCATATTCTGCGTTTTAAAAACTATCTTCGAAAATGCTTTTCAATGAAAGATCTTGGAAGGCTCCGTTTTTTCCTAGGCATAGAAGTCACTCATACTCCACAGGGTATCTATCTAGCTCAAAGAAAATATGCTATTGATATCTTAACTGAGACAGGAACACTCGGCTCTCGCCCAACATCCTTCCCGATCGAACCAGGCTACAAGTTACCCAAGGATCACTCAACTGACTTCGATGATCCAGAACGCTACCGACGCTTGGTGGGACGGCTTATTTATCTAACAATTACGCGTCCGGATCTTACGTACTCGGTACATGTGCTATCGCAATTCATGCAAAAACCTTCGGTCCAACATTGGAACGCAGCTCTACGTGTGTTACGATATATCAAGGCGAATCCAGGGCAAGGTATATTTTTTCCGAACTCGACACCTCTACAAATAAATGCTTATTGTGACTCGGACTATGCTTCTTGTCCGATCACCCGTAGGTCTATAACGGGTTTTATTGTGTTTATTGGCGAGTCTCCTATCTCATGGAAGTCTAAGAAACAAAACACGGTGTCAAGATCATCCGCGGAAGCAGAATACCGGGCCATGGCATCCACAACATGTGAAGTCAAGTGGATCAAATCTCTACTTCTCTCCTTGGGTGTACCCCATGACCAACCTATCAAGTGTGACAATCAAGCAGCTATCCACATCGCGTCAAACCAAGTCTTCCATGAACGAACAAAACACATAGAGATTGATTGTCATGTGGTCCGTGATGAAGTGCAAAACAAGACTATCCGTACTCTTCACATCCGCTCCAACAACCAATTAGCGTATATCTTCACAAAAGCCCTTGGTCATAATCCGTTTCATTATATTTTAGGCAAGTTGGGCATTAGCAGAATTCATGCTCCAACTTGAGGGGGAGTGTAAAAGGGAATGATATATCTCCTAGTTATGCTTGTTACCTTTTTAAGCTTATATAGGATATCTTCTCCTTCCTTCTAATTACGTTACCGTTAGGATGTATTATGTATATATTCATTCCTTGCATCATGTAATAATCAGCTTAATAAGATGATATTCATAAGAACATAATTCTTACAATGTCTTTTCTGCTGCTTTTATCAAATGCCTCGCTTTTATCTCCACAGCCAGCACCATTTTTATCACTATCTACAGTTTTCTCTAAATGTTACATCATATATATATATATATATATATATATATATATATATATATATATATATATATAACCACCGACCATCAGCTCCATGTTACGTACATAGTGGTTACCTCTTAATTTTTTTTAACTATATAATTTTAAATTAATTTTATACTAAGTTTAATATTGCGCTGTTGTATGCTTCTGTTTGCCGTAGACTGCACATGCATGCATTATGTATATTCGTATGAAACACAAAATTATGAATTAGACTAAGAAATCAAACATGCAATGTCATGATCTAGGCTCGTAACAAGAATATTTCCACATGCCTACATTGCCCGTAGTATACACGTTTTGCGTACCCACGTGGGCAATTATTTGTTTTAACCTTTTTTCATTAAATAAATTTTCTATTATATGAATTTTAATCATCAAAAATTATTTAATATTTTACGTTTTTTTATATATTTTATTTGCATTACATAGTTTTCAATTCGAATATAAATTTTAACTTATTTAAATTTGAAAAAATCAGGTAAAGTAGACTCTTTTTATGGTCTTTTGTTTTATTTACTTCTCTAACTTTTACCCCTCTAATTAACTTACCGCTATTACTGTATTAAGGATCGGATATATTTACTAAATGCGTTTATAATATGCGTAGTTATAATAGAATTGTATTGCTAAAAGGCCTACTTAGCAAATTTGACCTTTTAATTTTAAAATTATAATTACTTATCTTTTTTTAATTATTTCTTTTATAAATTTTAATCATCATAATATATCATATTTTATACGCTAAAAAAGAAAGAAACATTCAAACCTCTCTTTCACATTTCTTCATCCCACGCTCTTTTCTCTCCCTCTCGCCGCTAAAACACAAGCAAGTAAGATTCATATTTGCTCCGATTTTCAACTAAATCAGAGATTGATTACATAAAAATGGTAAAATCAAAGAAAATACAAGACGATTTAAATATTGTTTCTTTGAATTTATATTCTCATGATTTAGGTTTTCATTCTTAAGGTTTAAGTTTCATTATGATTGATGTTTGTTTTCAAATCAAATTTGTTTGAATTTTTTTGTGTTTGATAAGTTTGATTGAGAAACTACATGTAAACGCATATGGTGAGTTGGTTTAATATCTCTAATTGAACAATTTGTATGCTTCTTTTATTGTACGTATAATACCCAAAAAATTTATTTCCATTAAGTTCCTAGCCGAATCAGATTTTGGACAATTTTAATCTTTATACACGACAATTAGTGTCATTAATGTGGATAATATTATTATTCTATGTGAGACTTACACTCGCATAAAATACAAGAATCATCAAATGGGTTACTTCTTACACATTAGAATAGTTGGGCCATCAAGGAAAAACAAAATGGGTTACTTGAGCATGGCCTGCTACAAGGAATTCCTCACACAGCAGCCACGGTCCACGTCTGACTTCACAAAACGGCTCCAGCCACCTCATCATGGCGAGTACGCTCTCTTCCTCCTTTCTGCTCGCATTCGACAACGTCTTGATTCGGTGCCGTCACCGACCGAAACCACAAGACGAGAACGGCTAGAGCCTTTCCAACCTTACACAGTCACCGGCGAAGATCGTCCTAGTCTAATCGCAATTTCCTCGACGGTTATGAATTTTATCTCCATGAGCACTTACCTAGTATGGCTCGAATTTAGTTCATATGTATACCCTTGTTAATAAAAGTTTTTGGAATCATTCTTTGTGGTTTGAAGTAATTGGAGTTGAATTTGATTACTTTTGATACCCTATAGGGCAAGAAAATGTGGGGAGACAAGCATTTTGCATGAAACCACAAGGAATTATTCCATAAATTCGTTTCCATTCCGTTTCCGGAGTTGAAATCAAACGGGCCCGTAGTGTAGTGACGTAAGTTAGTATAGACTCACATAGTTTGTGTGTATATATATCTTTGTTAGGTTATTGAGTTTCACATGTTAGATGTTCTTTGATTAGCATGTTAGTGTAAGCTACGCTAAGTTACGTCGTTATTCTTTTATGATATATGTGTTGTAGAGGGATATACATTTTTTGATGTATTAAAAGTTGGGATTGATCCAACAGTCGGTCTAGATTTACAAGGTTTCAAAGTAGGTTGGTTAGGCAGTTCGGTAAATATGTAAATTTTAACTAAGTATGAGTGATTTTGTGTTGACGAGTTAACTTGAGGTTTTTCTTTTTCTATTTGCTTTAGGTTTGTTTAGAGCAATACAGGCTCGCCCACCAGGAGAATTAATTTACTTGCTCAAGTGCTGATATTGAAACCAAACAAAAATTACAAGGGAGCACCATTTTTACACAGTTACAAAAAGAGTAAAAAAAAATTTTACCAAAGTTTTGATAATGACGCAAACCTAGAATTAAAGGATCTCAACAATAATCATCGTCCGATACAAATTGAATGCTTGAAAATAGAAAGAATACGAGAGGGAAAATTGATTGTTACGTTGAACCCAATCCATCCACATGTGTCAATAGGGCAAAAATAACCTTAATAGAAAGTATGGTACTTTGATTCACATGTGTCAAAATAATACATTGAGAAGCAAAAAATAGCATCGTAGTATCACATAAGAAAAGAAAAACATAAAATGATACAAAACACATAATAAAAGAAAAGCATGAAATGATAACCAAGTTCGTAGTTTAATCTACCCTTACTCAAGTTGACGAAAGAAGTGATATTTGAACTTGTCCATATGAGTAACTTGCAAACAAATTATAACAATAGCCGAGCCATCCTCTGACCAGCTTGAATTATCACCCGACCCTCCGTCTTTTCTACCGCGTATGTCATGTATGATTCATTTCCCCACCCGAAATCCATATTTTTTAACGGCAAACTCAATCGGTACACCACTATAACATCCGGTTTGAACAAAATGCCTTCGGGAGTCATTGCTCCTTGTGGTGCACCCAAGTCCTTTACGGATTTAAGGTAGTCTAGGTATTCCCATATTGCATCATCGGTTACCTCATTGATGGATTTCCTTATGGTGTCACAAGCATAAGCTAGCGGATTTGATATGAGGTCCTCAGACTCACCCGCAACAACATTTAAAATTACAGCATTGCCACCGTATTCTCGTGGGAGTGGTGGGTTTACACGTTTTCGAATGTCCATAGTCAAGGCAAGTGTATTTGCCTTCTTCTCTTCGTTCTCTCTTGCTGTGTTTATGCACCTCCAAATATGGGCAGTCAAGACCTCAAAACGTGTATAAGGACGATCGTTGATAACATGACCTGCTATTTTCTTAAGCTTGTCGATTTGTGATTTCGACACTCGTAGCTTCTCAATGGTGGTTTGTGGTAAGGATGATTGGTCAACCATTTGTTGGACAAAGATGGTATTCGGTAACGATGTTTGATCAACGACAACCCCTCGTTCCATGAATTTTAGAATTGACTTAGGCGGCTCTCCGACTTTTAAAAAGGAACGATCGTGTATTGGTGTCACTTCTAATGATTCTCCTCGTGCAATCCTATGCATTTAAAAAATTTAATAATAAAATTGAGTTAAATAAATTATGTCCAAAGGTGTTAAGCCTGGATAAGCTTCATTTAAGAATGTAATATAAAACTGAAAACTAAACGAAACCAAGATATAGGTAAGCATCAATTTTATTATTGTTATATCTATAATAAATTGGACTCTTGGAAAGAAAAACTTACATAAAATATTTATAAATTTCTTATATTACATTAAACTGAAGGTATTTTTTAGCATAACATCTTAATAATAATTCTTATTGTCTATTTATCAATTATATTAATCAAGTTATTGTATCATTATCTTTTCCAGCAATGAGCCGGTCTGGATATATGGGTGGTACCGATAGACTTCGGGCCCGAAAGCCTAATTTTATTTATTTTTATAATTTAATATTTAAAAAAAATGAGTTTAAAAAAAAACGTTTTGAGTTTATTCATTACCTTGTCCACTCGGCGAGAAAGTGAGCGACGGCAGAGCCATCGACGAGTTGCGGGCCGCAACGGAAGTGGGTGATCTGCACCATCATCAACGGCAACTCTTGAAGAGCCTTATGAGGATCGTGCTTAATTACTACAAAAGAGATTCAACAACCTCCCCTGAACGTCGGCCTCCACCAAGTCGTGGCCCAAGTCGGCCAGATCAACATCGGCCTCGGCCTCCACAAACGGCACACCGGACGTCAAGTCATCGTCCACGTGAAGCTCTATTCTGCCGGCTCCACCGGTGGCGGTGGGCCTTAGCCTTCCCGTGAAGGGGTAGAAGTGCACCAACACCTTCGCCAAAGACGCTTTTAAAGTGTCGGTTCTGGAGGTTGCAAGCCTCGTCAAGTCATCGGTGTTATTGTTGTTGTTGTATATGTACAGTCTCCGGCCAAAGAACTTGACAAAGGTCATGTCGAGTTCGCTCAACTTCATCGTACCCGTCCATGTCTTCTCTGTTGGTCTTATTATGTGCCTCTCTTTTATCTTCACTTCCAACGCCATCTTTATCTCAATCTTCAATTCTCTAAAATGGTAAATCACAACTGGCATGGCATGGCTTTTATATATATATATATATATATATATATATATATATATATATATATATATATATATATATATATATATATATATATATATATATTATGAGAACACCCCTAACGTGTGTACATGAGAATAGATTCGTACTTATTATTAGTTTTGTTACGAAGGTGTCATATCGTTTAATGTATTATTCGTAGTTATTGTTGGATTCCTAGTTATTATTATTCGTAGTTATTATTAATATGATATCTACTCTAAATCTCAACCCTTAATACTCATCATCCAACGGTGTACGATTGTTCTCATGTATACACGTTAGGGGTGTTCTCATGGGAACCACACCCTCTATATATATATATATATATCACTACGCCAGATTGCAACTCGGGCGACGAGGCTTTTTTCTTCCGTCACCTTAAGAAATTTAGGCGGCGGAAATTTAGTTCCGTCACCCCAACATAATCAGGTGACGGAACGTTTTCTTTCCGTCGCTTAAAGATATAGGTGACGGACTTAATTTCGTCACCTAAAAGGTCCGTCACCACAAATTGTTGAAGTTGCAAGGGTTGTTGTCTTAGGCGAGGGAGATAATACGTCCGTCACCTGAATTCAATAAGGCGAGGGAAATGTTAATTCCGCCGCCTAAATGTAAAGCTGTCACATTTAATTCGTTAGTTGAGCTTGTACCAGATCTGTACAATAAGCTAAGCCGGATTAACCCTTTCTTCAACCTCGTGTTTTCACTTATTCTTCCCTTTCTTCCTTTCTTGCTTCCACCCCTTAATTTTTTTTTTCAAATTGGAAGAATATAATACAACCTATTACTTGGTTATCAAAGCTCCGATACTCCATTGTTTTAATTAGGTACGTAAGTATTTAATATTTGGTTTTGTGTTAATTTTTTTATCTCTTCATGTTGGAATTTTTTGTTGGTAATTTGTTATTACTTTGATGAGTATTGGAATTTTGAGTTATGTGTGTTGGTGATTTGTGTTATGTGTGTTAATTATTGATTTGTTTGAATGAATAGTGTTGAAGCTTTTGTATTGTTAGCATATGGAATGACCTTTAATAGAAAATGAATTTTTTGGTTAGAATATGAACTAAAGTAGAAATTGAGTTTTTTGTTGTGTTATGGAATTAGCTAGAAAATTGGACTGAATGGTTTATTTGGATATGAAATGAAATAGAAAATGTGTTGTTTATTAGAAAATGTGTTGAATGGTTTATCTCATTTGCTATTTAGGAAAATGGATAAGAGTTGGATGCAATGTGGTCTTACTGATCGAAGATACCTTCAAGGGACTTTTGAATTTGTGAACTGGGTTAGAGAAATGTCGCCTCAGAAGACACATTTTTTGTGTCCTTGCAAGAAATGTCGAAATAGTGGGCTTCCAGTTGACATCCACGCCATGTATTCTCACTTGTCTAGTAAAGGCATGTGGCCTCTATATACGGTGTGGGACAAACATGGTGAAGTTTCACATGAATCGAGAATTGATGAACTCAGAAATCAGTTGCTCAATAAAATGACATCTTCCAATAGTGGTGCTAGTTCTTCTATGGATCCTGTTATGAACATTGTGCATGATCGTTTCCCTTATCATGATGGATATGATGCTGGTTTAGGTCAAGACAATAGTGATAGTGATGATCCTACTTTTGATGATGCTGTTGATGAAGATTATCAGAAATATGACAGACTTTTATTAGAGGCTCAAACCCCGTTATATCCTGGGAGTACAGAAACTGTTTTGGGTGTTGTGTTGAAAGCATTGAAAATGAAAGTGGAAAATGGATGGTCTGATAAGAGTATTCACGATCTTTGCAATTACATTAGTGATTTGCTTCCTCCTGGACACAATTATCCCATTGATTTTGGAAGAATGAAAAAGCTTTGCAGGAATATTGGTTTGGGTTATCAGAGTATTGACGCTTGCGAGTATAACTGCGTATTGTTTTACAAAGGGTATGCCCAGTGTAATGAGTGTCCCATCTGTCACACTTCGAGATGGAGAGAGGATGACAATAGCGTTGCTAGGAAAGTACTCCGCTACTTTCCCTTGACTCCCAGACTAAAATGCTTGTACATGTCTCCGTACACTTCAAAGCAAATAAGATGGCATGGAGAGAGGATGTCAGATCATGATTGGTTAAAGCACCCTGCAGATGGAGAGGCATGGAGAGATTTTGACACAAACTTTCCTCATTTTTCTAATGATATCAGAAATGTGCGTCTTGGGCTAGCAACAGATGGTTTCAATCCTTATGGAACAATGGGAAGTCTTCATAGCACTTGGCCTGTTGTTTTGATGCCGTATAACTTGCCTCCATCAATGTGTATGAAGAAGGAATTTAACATGCTAACTTTGTTGATCCCAGGTCCAAAGTCTCCCGGAAAGTGTCTTAGTGTATTCCTAGAGCCGTTGATTGACGAACTTATGAAACTGTGGGAAACTGGAGTTTGTACTTTTGACCGCTATGCACAATCTACTTTCACCATGAGAGCAGCTGTGTTATGGACCATTAGTGACTTTCCTGGTTTGGGTATGTTGGCAGGCTCAACTACTAGTGGTTATAAGGCGTGTCCAATCTGTTTGGATGATGTGGAGGCAAAACATGAATGTGGAAGGATGGTATACGATGGTTATCGTAGATGGCTTGTAAATGATCACCCATGGAGGTTTGCTGATCATGCATTTAATGGAGAGTGTGAATTCAGACAAAGACCTCCTTGTCTATCCGGGGAGCAAATTCTTGCAAAGATCAACAGTCACGAGTTTCCAACACTTAGCTCGCATGAAAACTTCAAGGTCCCGTATAATCCAAGGAACAGAGTATGTTGGAGTAACAAGTGCATCTTCTGGAGGTTGCCTTATTGGAAGTTTTTAAAGGTGAGACATGCTTTTGATGTCATGCACATTGAAAAGAACGTATTTGATAACATCATTGGAACCATTCTTAGTATTGAAGGAAAGTCTAAAGACGGTCCAAAAGCTCGTGCCGCCTTGAGAAAAAGGGGGGTACGACAAAGTCAGTGGGAGCGAAAAAATGGACAACTTCCTCATGCGCCATTCTTGGTGAGGCAAGAACGTTTAGAAGAGGTTTTTGAATGGTTTCGTGATGTGAAGTATCCTCATGGTTATGCTGGGAGTTTGAGGAATAAGGTTTCTGTACGTGATAGAAAATTCCATGGATTAAAGACGCACGATTTTCACGTAATGCTTCAACGTCTTCTTCCGATAGTTATTCGTGAGTACTTACCGTTAAGTGTTGTCAAGCCTTTGATTGCATTGTCCAAATGGTTTCAGAAGTTGTGTAGCAAAGAGTTGAAAAAGGAGGATGTTCGGTTAATGGAACATGAGATAGTCACTATCTTGTGTAGGATGGAGATGATTTTTCCTCCCCATTTCTTTACCATTATGGTTCACCTTATGGTTCACCTTCCAGAACAAGTGATGCTCACTGGTCCCGTGCATTTTACTTGGATGTTTCCCATTGAACGGTATATTATTATTTAATGTCTTTTCTGTTTTCTCATATACTTGGACATTTAGTCCAATTTAACTAACTAGTTTTTTTTTGCAATCAACTTGGAACTTATAAGAAATCGGTTCGCAATAATCGTTTTCCAGAAGGTTGTATTTCTGAGCATTATATTGATCAAGAATCAGTGATATATTGTAGTTTATACTTGGGTATTGGTGAACATTGTCAAGAAACAACCAACAAGAGCACATCATCGCATTACGATATTTCTGTCGTTTCGGAGCTTGTGTGTCCAGATCGTTGTAGGTCTCGTGTTAGGTTACAAGAACACGAGATATTTAAGGCTCACTGGCAAGTTTTGCTTGAATGTGAAGAAGTGAGATACTATATGTCCGAACATCAAAGACTGTATATGGAACAACATCCATACTCTGACGAGAATTCACGTATGCTTGATTTTCATCTTTACTTCCTAGATTGGGTACGTACACATAAACTGTTTTTCCATTGTACAATCTCTATTACCATAGATCTACCTTACACTAATATTGTGAATCTTACAGGTTGAAGCACTTAACAACTCTGGAGATCCTTACTTAAAGTCAGGGGTGCTCAATTTGGCTAGAAGACCACAAAGCCACTCTGTCTATTCTTCTTGTTATGTGAATGGGGTCAAGTTCATATCATGGGATAAAGACCGATACTTGCAAACACAAAATTGTGGAGTTATGGTAGAGACACATGGTACCAACTACTATGGGATCCTTGAATATGTGGTCGAATTGCTGTACACAGATCGGATGCCGGTTGTACTGTTCAAGTGTAGGTGGTATGATACCGATCCTTATAACAATGATAGTACAAAGGTAGATCATGGCATGATATCTGTGGATACTAGTAGTAGTTGGTATGAAGATTCTCCCTTTTGTCTTGCGACCAAGGCAAAGCAAGTATTTTACGTAGATGATCCGAAAGCGGGTGAGAATTGGAAAGTAGTTAATGTGAGCTCTCATAGGAATGTGTATGATCCTAGAACACTTGCAACACATGAAGATGAGAGACCTCCTATTGGAAATCACGTTGAAGAACCCTATCAAGAGCACAACATGATATATAGCGGAGTCTTTGATGTTACTATTGACCTTGAAGTGGAAGAAGAGGAAGACGAAGAGGAAGACGAAGAGGAAGAGGAAGACGAAGAGGAAGAGGAAGACGAAGACGGGAGACAATTTGGTGAAGAAGAAGATCATGCAGAATTTGGAGAAGAAGAAGATGATGATTGATTATATGAAAGAAATTTGTGTATTTGAATGATTTGTTAACTTGATCAAGTACATTTGTTTTTTTACATTTTAGGGTATAATTTTATTCTATTCCAGGAGTGAAAACCAGCCAACAATATTAATCACATAAATAAAATTGTCTTTTTGGAAATAAAAGGTTACCAGGCGACGGACTTAGAAAATTCCGCCACCTAGTTCAATTCAAGCAGCGGAATTAAGCATTTCCGTCACCTAAATGTTACAATAAAAAATCAATTCAATATTCTAAAACAAAAGCGGGAAAAAATTCGCCAAAAAATTCGCAAAAAAAAAAAACGCCAAAATCATTCGCCCAAAAAATTCGCCCAAAAAATTTGCGTAAATTTTTAAATAAATTGTAGCGGCGGAATAGGATAATTCCGTCGCCTAAGTAATATTTAATTTTTTTTTTTTGCAATCTGTAATTGGGAGCAATTTGTACCAGCGGAAGTGTCTCCTATTCTCCTAACCCGATATCAATTTAGGGTTTTTATTTCCAACAAAGAACGAAGAGAAGAAGCTCTGAGACGACGACGACGGCTCATCCACCGTCTCCTCCACCGTCTCCTCCTCCTCGAGTAGCCAACGCCTCCGAGCAGCCTGCTTAGCCTCCTCCTCCTCGAGTAGCCGACGCCGAGTAGCCTCGAGCCGATATCAATTTAGGGTTTTTTTTTGCAATTTGGTACGGCTGGCGGACTAGTGTTCGGCGACCACGAGTAGCCTCGAGCCGACGCGTCCTGTAGCCGGCGCCTCCTGACGCGTCCTGTAGCTGGCGCCTCCTGACGCGTCCTGTAGCCGGCGCCTCCTGTAGCCGGCGCCTCCGAGTAGCCTCGAGCATCCTCTGGTACGTTTCTTCTTTCCCCTCTTTGTTTCTCCTTTACAGAAGAATTTCATGGTTTGCATAGTAGATTTTAACCCCCGACTGCCATTGATTCTCTTGATGAGTTCAATTGATTCTGATGCAGAGGGTAGATTATTGCCTAATGTGCCATAGTTAAAACAAACCTTAGCAGAGAACTCATGACCTGAAAACAAACCTTAGCAGATGGTAGATTAGGCTAAATGACAATCTTTAACCAATCAGCAGAACAGATAACTCATGATCTGAAATAGCCCATAGTGCAAGCAAAGATAATTAAACTATAATGTCTTGATTTTACCTTTCTTTATGTTCCTAGTTATAGCATAGGTGTCGTGTATTGCTAGCAATTATCATTCCAGAAGCAGATGGAGCATTGGTCTTACCTAGACATAGGTGCATTACTTATAATGTCTTGATTTTACCTTTCTTTATCTTTATGTTCCTAGTTATAGCAAGTGCTACACTTTTTGCTGTCTCAAACCACATGTTGAAGCCTTGATAGGGACAATTACTTGTGAAGAAATTAAAATTTATACAAGGTTCAATTAAGTAGATAATTAGGGACAAGCAGTAAGAAAGCTGCCCTCTATGGGATTTTTAATAAGATAACTAGTGGTGGTTATAAACGAATTCACTATCACCGTAGTTGTTTTTATCACAATTCGACTCCTAAGATAAAATAAATAGTTCTACAATTTATTCTACATAGTTTTGGTAAAACACTTACATATGATAGTGTGTCACTTTCCTCCAAACGACGTCAATTATTTATAATATTATAAAATCAGCTTAGTGTGTCACTTAAATATGATAGTTTTGGTAAAACACTTAAATATGATAGTGTGTCACAATTCGACTCCTATGATTGCCATTTAGCCTAATATTTGCTATAACATGATGTGTATTTGAACCTATAATATTATAAAATCAGCTGTTTTGTTAGCTACAACTTCCATCTCTAGTTTGGCCTCTTGTTCTAATTGTTTTGTTAGCTACAGCTTCCATGCCCTTGATTTGGATGTATACTTGTTAAAAACACACCAATTGATAAACTAATAAGCAATCTGAACTGGACCTTCAATATATTAACTAACGATGTCTCTTGCTTCATTTCTTAGTAGTATATGAACTTAGTAGTTATCTGATGTTTGCAACTCTCAGTATATACTTGTACTATCTGAACTGAATTTCGTTTTGCACAACATGATAATGGACTTATGCAATCTGATTTTTTTTTTCTAATATCTGAACTGGACTTGGACTTATGCAATGTGATAAATCGATCTTAATCCAGTTATCACTGTCACGATGGCTCCGACCAAGTCCAAGCGTGCACCCTCTCCTTCTCCCTCCCCCTCTCCTTCTCCCTCCCCCTCTCCTTCTCCTTCTGCTACCCCTTCTTCTTCTTCTCGTTCTCCTTCTCCTTCTGTTTCTTCTTTGCGTTCTCCTCTTAACCCTAATCTGCCACCGCTAGCTCCGTCCTCCCTAAACACCAACGCTCCTCCACCGCCTCCTCCTCCTCTCAGAAACCGATCTAGTTCCTCCCCTTCTCCACTGCCTCTCAAAAACCGATCTAGTTCCTCCCCTTCTCCACTGCCTCTCAAAAACCGATCTAGTTCCTCTCCTTCTCCCTATTCTCCAACCCTAAACACCAATAGCCCTTCTCCACCGCCTCCTCCTCCTCCTCCTCTAAGAAACCACATAATCACCTCACCTTCTCCTCGTCCTCTACCGGCTCCCCTATCCTGTAATACTTCCATTGTCCAATCCCTCTTTTCTCCACCTCCAGAACTCTCTGTACCGGAAAATAGCCCCACAAGAGCCGACGACCAAGACGGGAACCCTCTTCATGCTGCGCCATTGAGCATTCGATGTCAAAATGCCAAGGATGGTGAGGAAAACGCTGCACTAAATCACTGCAGTTAATCACTTCTTATGCTGAATTATTTTTACTGTTTTGTGCAGGTTTTACAAAACCTAAATTTCGAGTGGTGAGAAGCAATAAAACTTCTCAAATTGTGAAAGCTGCGGGAGGAAAGATCACACTAGTGTGGTCTGATTTTCATAGTGGACCTCACACGAAGGAGAATTGTAGTCTGCTGTCACACGATATCGGGGCAGCTGTCAGATCAAGTGTTCCTATGCTTGCATCTTCTTTTCGTGTCTTACCCGAGCATTACAGGAATGTTGTTAAACATTACCTGTTGGTGAGTCTTTTTTTTGTTTCTTTTTATAGTTTTTTTATTTATCTCTTTTTTGTTGTATTAAAAATATGGCACTTATACTTATATTTTCTTTTATGGTTTGCATTCTGCAGGATTACTATATTATTCCTGAAGCGGAGGTAAACATGTGGAAATACATCAAAGAGAAGTCTCAAAAAAGATACTCTGATTGGAAACACAAGTGCCACAAGCACTTTTTGAAGTACGGGGATCCACTTCCACTTGAGTTTCTTGACCGCCCTGAGCAATGGGAATATTTGGTTAATCAAGAGTTTAAAGATGAAGTGAAACAAGTAATTAAGCATATTACTATTTCAAATTCTATTTTTTCTTTGATAATTAATGTATGAATTGCTTCTAACTTTAACTTTTGTTGTTGTTTTTCGAGGCTATGTGGAAGCAAAACCAAATAAACCGGACAAAAAATCCCTCTCCAATCAACCATCACGCGGGTTCAAGACCCCTAACTTACATGGCGGAGGAGTTCGCGAAGAAAGGGCATCCGGCACCGTACTGTGCAGCTGCTATAGAAGCATATTGTAACAGCAAGTACGGGAGTGAAAAAGCGGTGAGGTTTCTAACTTTCTCTTTGCTTTTTTTATAAGATTTAGAGCAGCCCTCACTCTGATTTTTTTTATTGTAGAAGTCATCCCATACTCTGATTTTTATTGTAGAAGTCATTTAGGAGTTCCTTGTATTTATTGTCTTCCATGTATTTAGGAGTTCCTTGTATATATTGTCTTCCACAGAGTTATTTATTTTCTGCCATTAGGAGTTCCATGTATTTTTTTCTTATGCCATGCTTAAACGAGTTTTGTAATGTTTACTTCCAAGTCCATTGTTCTTCATTCCTGTTTAGCATTCAAAATAGACAGAGTATCCATGAAAAACACGGTTCACTTTTCCTTCAATTGCCTAACTTTCATGCTAACACGTTTTTCATTGAATCTAAACAGTTTTCATCCATGAAAAACATCGTATGTTTAATCTCATCAATCTGATCCGAAGGATTTGGATAAACAGAGTATCCATGTTGTCTTTCAATTTTCTCTGCTGGTATTGAATCAATATGTGAATCATATATATTTTGATACAATTTGAGCTGAAATTGAAGCAACAGTAAGCTAGCAAATGGTAAAATGAAATTTTAAGTTTGTTTTTCTGATGAAGAGTTGTTTTCAGCAGAGGACACATGCAAAACTGTGATGTTCATTCTGCTGGCTGATGTTATTCACTATTTTTGTTCATTCTGCTGCATTTATTCACTATTTTTGGCTGAACTGGCTGATGTTTCTGATTTAGAGCAGCCCTCACTTTTGTTCCATTTATTCACTGTATTTATTCACTGTATTGTTTTCAGGATAAGTTGAAGAGGAAAGTTGAAGAAGTAATTCAAGAACGAAGAGAGGAGGACCCGGATAATGCAGCCCCCCTTTCCTTTGATGATCAACATGAATTGGTTGTATACGGTTTTGGAGAACGGAAAGGGACTGAAATCAGAGGTAATATTGCTGCTGTGATTTTTATGGGTTATTATTTCACTGTTTTTATTTTAACTTCCATTCACTGTTTTGTTGTAGGATTTGGAGGACAGTTGAGGCGGCCTTCAAAGATACGTGGAAAAGCCGGTCTTTCTCAACACAATGAAGAGAGGTTTCGAAATGCC
>BSUD01000004.1:974821-990874 GCA_033239045.1 Fagopyrum esculentum | reverse complement strand
TATATATATATATATATATATATATATATATATATATATATATATATATATATATATATATATATATATATATATATATATATATATATATATATATATATATTCTCCTGAGAAAATTACCTAAACAGTATCCAATTTTTAGGCTGACTAAACTTTAGTATCTCGTCGTTTAAATTATCAGAACGCTACCCCGCCTATTGAATTCGACCAAAGATTAATATCTAAATTACAATTCATACGTTTAAGTTAATATATCGGTGTGAAATATCAGGGGCAAAATTGTCCACGTACCTTAGGCAAAATTTTCCACCTACCTTAGATAGTTAACACCGATCTGTTAACTTAACGTGTGAACATTAATCTAGATACTAATTTTTAGTCGGACTCAATAGATAAGGTACCATTCTGATAGTTTAAATGACGGGTACTAAAATTTAGTTAGCCTAAAAAAAATAGTTACTGTTTAGACAATTTTTCTATTCTCTAATATCACTTCACATGTTTACAAAACCATAATAATTTATAACTGAGTTTAATTGGATCGAACTTTAAATACTAACAATAAATATAATAAAAATTGAATTAAAAATAACGGTAAAAATAAAGATAAAATGAATTTTCATCCGAATTAATATCTATATATACATACTTAGGCTTCTCCACGTGTTTTTCTATATCCACGTGGTTTTTGTATATGAAATATGTATATTTTAATAAATAATATTATTTCTAAAATTGCGGTTTGCCGTAAACTGCACATCCATGCATGATGCCGCGTATCAATTAATTGATTTCATCGGATGTTGACGATGCAGTCGGGAGATGAATAAGAGTTTACATGGTAATGACGAATTGACGACCGGGTTCAACTTTATAAAATATAGTTTGGACGGATCGATAAGATTCACTCAAATTCGAATATAAATTTTAAGGAAATCTCCAGATCCGGATCATGATCCCAAATATGTCATATACATCTAGAGGTGTCAAACGGGGACATTGGGTTGAAACGAGTCGGGTTAAAAACATGCTTGATTAGTAATCGGTTTGTTTCGGGTAGGTATCGATTGTTTTAGTTTAATTGGGTTATCGCGTAGTCTTGGTTCTCGCGTCGTAACGGAACGGTTTTGTTCGGTTCTCGGGTCATAACAGGTCGGTTTAGTTCGGTTCTCGCGTCCTAACAAAACGGTTTAGTTCGGTTCTTGGTAGCATGTCAAACGGGGCCGACAGACCGGGTTCGGGTCATTCACAACAGGCTCGGGTCAATACAAGCTCTCTTTTTAGCGGTTTGTATCGGGTCGGGTCGGTTTGAATCGTGTATCAATTGTTCGGGTTAATACGGATTATTAGATAACATCGGCTCTTCGATCATAATTTAGTTCGTTTCTCGGTCATTCGGGTTTGCTTACTTCAGTTTTTAGTGGCTTCGGATAGAGGTGTCAATTAGGGCTAGTAATACGGGTTTGAGTCGGGTCAAGTTATAATTTATCGGGTTGAATCCGGGTTACTAGGTTGGGACGGGTTCGAGTAAGTCTTAGAAATACATTTTTTTCATTAAAATCTACAATAAACTATATAAAACCACCTCTTATATATTCTTTTTTTTTCTTTATTAACCACCTCATATTTAACTACTCAATATTATAATCCACTGATGCTGATAAACGTTCCCTGCGAAACGAAGGAATAAATAATCCATACCGGTTAACAATTAACCACTTTATTAATATTTCATCCAAACTAATAGCTTATCCAATTTTCCGATCCTAATTTAATAAGTCCAGCAAAAAAATTAATTACTTTGAAAAACGGATTATAAATATTAAATAGTTATATGAAAATGTAGTGGTTTTGTGCAGTTTAATCAAGATATTAATTTAATAGAAATATTGGGTTATCAACTTTATCGTGGGTCAATAGATTGAGTTATAATAATACGTGACTCAATATATATTCTTAGGTCATTGACTCAGCGGCTCATAAAACTATTGATTAGGATTTTCCATTGAATAAAAGTTTTAATGTATTAAAACTAAAATAATACTTTAAGAATTAAAGTGTCACCTCAAATGTATTAAATATTTAAAAATGTAATAATAGATCGAAAACATGTGTAATAAATAATAACACACTAATAATTGTACTATTAAACACTTGTGTTGTTGTAGTGTTGTGCATTATACTTTTTGTAAACTTTATGATTCATGCTTGTATAGGGTAGATTACACTAGTGCATGCATTGTGATTAACTTGTAGTAGTTCCCTAAGTCTAGCTTAGTTAGGATAAGGATGCCGATACGTGTTACAGCTGACTCATGTAGTACTCGTTGCCGGTTCATTGGACCCTGGTGGCTTGTACTCATTAGGAAGATGTGGCATGTGTTGTGTACTTATCTATTGCATGTTGTTATGGCTTCGTGGCATGAAATGGCGTCTGATGGGCAACAGATTGTGTTATATTAGTGGACCGGGTTCACAGGTGGAGTGTGCTGTTGTCAGACGCTTTGGCTTGGTTCAGAATAAGATTAAATGAAACGCTGCGTTTCATTTATCATGTGGAGGTATAAAAGCATCGCTTGGCCTCCTCTAACCCTAAGCGAGTTGCAGCCCTTTTGCCGCTGTGAGAGAAAGAGAGCTCCTCAGAGTGAAAGAGAGAGAGCTCGATCGGAGAAGAAGATTGGAGGTGGTTCGCTAGGGTTTGAGACGCTCATCCTCACCTGCTCCTCTCCTGAAGAAGATCTTCACATAGAAGATTGCAAAGCTTTGACAGAAAGCTTTGCGTAGCCACACAGGGGCTATTTCTGAACCTTGTTCTTCGTATCTCTTTGTTCTGACTTGTTTCTAGGTTTAGGGTTTTGCTCGTTAATCTTGCATGCACTCTTGTAATCAAACCTATCCTGTAATCTGTCTTGAATGCCTAGTGAAAAACGGGATCGGACCTCCCCTCTTGAGGTTCCGCAAACGTAGGGTTTTAACACCCGAACTGCGTAATCAATTGCGTGTGTCTATCTTTCTTTTGGTATTAAATCGTATGATCACATGATAATAATTCTACAGAGTGGTATCAGAGCTTTCTGTTGCATCTTTTTCTTTTGAAAAACGATTCTTTTTGTTTGTTATGTGCATATGATCCTGTCTTCCGCTGTATTGTTTTTCCCTTGTGGTGAAAGATCTAGTTCTACACGCTGTTATTCTTTGTATCCCTTAAAATAGTGTTTTCTGGTACCCCTTTCTTGTGAGAGATCTGATTAGAGTGTTTTTTCCCCCATTCTGTGTAAGTACTAACTTGATTTGTTTGTGGTTCTTGCAGGGTTAAAACATGACTGACTCCACAGTAAGGATGAAGCCATTCGATGGGAGTGGTGATTTCACCATGTGGTAGGTGAAGATGAGGGCTATTCTCACCAAGGAGAAATGCCTCAAAGCCATCACAGGAGACTACCTAGCCATGACATCCGATGAAAAGAAGAAGGAAATGAGTGAGCAGACACATGCTGAGATCATGATTAGGTTAACTGACGACGTGGCTCGTCAGGTTGTAAGTTACACTTCTGCTAAGACTCTTTGGGATGCCTTAGAAAAGCTGTACTTGAAAAAAATCCTTGCCCTCTAGAATATCACTTCTGCATAGACTTTTCACCTTTAAAATGGACACTAACCTGACTCTTAATGAAAACTTAGATAAGTTCTTAAGAATGAATCAGGATTTGGCTAGATGTGATGATGAAATAAAAGAAACTCACCTTGCTGTCTTGTTACTAGGATCCTTGCCTTCTCAGTTTGATACCTTAAGAGATGTTATTCAGTATAGCTCAGATAATATCACTCAAGAAAAGATAATAGAGGCTATAACAGAAAAGAATGACACTTTAAAAATCTTTAAGAGTAAAACTGAAAAGAAATCAGATGTGAAACCTGAAGTTCTTATGGCCAAAGGAAATTCTAAAAACTTTAAGAACAAGAAGAAGGATAAATATGAAAAGGATAAATCTGGATCTTCTGACTTTGATAAAAATAACAAGAAATGTTATTATTGTGAGAAACCTGGACATTATGCTAATGAATGTAGGAAGAAAAAGAGAGATGATGCTAAGAATAGTAAAAACTCTGATGGAAAAGTGTCTCTATTTGAAAAAGTTCAAATTGAATATCCTTGTGAACTTCTTATGTGTTCTGAGCATCATTCTGTAAATTCTAATGTGTGGATCTTGGATTCTGGTTGTACTATGCATGCTTCATTTGATAAATCTCTGTTTAGCTCTTTGCATGAATTTGATGGTGGAGAAGTTATGTTAGGAGATAACACTGCCCTGAGTATTAGAGGGGTAGGAAATGTACCTATATGCATGTTTGATGGTAAAATTAGGGTTTTACAGAATGTTAGATGGGTTCCACAACTTAGGAGAAACCTAATGAGTGAATCAGCTTTAGATGACTTAAACTGTCAGATTAATACAAGTAATGGGATAAGGGAAGTAATAAGAAATGGGACAACTCTTATAAAAAGCATCAAAAAGGGTGGATTATACCATGTTATAACTTCACCTAATTTGATTCTTACCACTACTAATACTAAAATGACCTTAAGTCATACTAAAATCTGGCACAATAGACTTGGACATATAGGTAATACTGGTCTTAAAAATCTGTACAAACAAGGCATGTTAGATAAAGAACCTGTAGATATTGTTCTTTGTGAAAATTGTATCTTAGGTAAGAAGAATAAACACAGCTATAATAATTCATCCTATAAAGCTCAAAAACCTTTAGAATATGTTCATTCTGACCTATGGGGACCTGCACAGGTTGACACCATAGGAGGAAAGAGATATTTTATCTCTTTCATAGACCATTATTCTAGGAAAGTTTGGACTTACCTCCTTAAAAACAAAAATGAAGCTTTTGAGTATTTTAAAGAATGGAAACAAGCTGTAGAAAATCAAACTGGACATACCTTAAAATGCCTTAGAACAGATAATGGACTAGAATTTTGCAATACTGAGTTTAATAACTATTGTAAAGACAAAGGAATTAAAAGACACTTAACTGTACCTGGAACTCCACAACAAAATGGGACAGCCGAAAGAATGAACAGAACACTCCTTGAAAAAACTAGGTGTATGCTCATTAGTTCAGGGATGAAACACTCAATGTGGGGGGAAGCCATAGTAACTGCTACATACCTCATAAATAGATCCCCTTCCTCAGTAATTGACTTTAAAACTCCTCAGGAAATGTGGACTGGTAAGAAACCAAATTTAAGTCACCTAAAGCCTTTTGGTTGTACTGCCTATTCCCAAATTTCCCAAGGAAAACTATATCCTAGAGCCATAAAAGCTGTAATGCTAGGATATCCAGAAGGTGTTAAGGGATATAAACTCCTAATAATTCAACCCCACGGTTATAAGGTCATCACTTCTAGAAGTGTAACTTTTAATGAAGAAGAATTTCATTTTAAAGATAAAACTGAGAATGTTGTAACCCATAGTTCAGAGGAGAATGATGGTATAGAGATTGCTAGCTCATCCAGAACTTTCTATAATCATAGTGAAGAACCTCACATAAATCATAATGATGAAGAAGAATTTGATATAGGTCATTATCAAACTGAAAGCTCCAGCAACCCTAACACCCCTCAATTAGACATTAATGAGGATGAAAATAACAATGATGATACTACTCAACAATTAGGGGGGGAAAATAATGAAGAAAGTGTTGAAAATCCCAATAAAAACCTCATAAATCCTGAATCTGATTATGGCTGTGACCATGAGAATTCTGACGACACAGGTAGCAATGCTGACACTGCTGATAATGAGGGGGAAAATTCAAACCAACTCAAGTCGAGTGACAACCATGAAGACCTGCGTCGTTGGGATTTTCATGGTCACTACCAGTTAACCAGGGACAGGGCACCTAGGTTAAAAATCCCTAATAAAAAATATGCTAATAATGTTGAGTATATCATGTTAACTGATGAAGTGAACATAGTTGATTATGCCTTCCTAACAGCTGATGTAATAGATAATTTTTACACCCCTGACACATATGAACAAGCCATAAAATGTCCTAATGCTAAACACTGGAACCAAGCTATGATTGATGAGATAGAATCCATGAAATCTAATAATACTTGGAACCTAGTACCTAGGCCAGAAAATGTCCTAATGCTAAACACTGGAACCAAGCTATGTCCTAGTGATCCCCCTAGGTACAAAGCCAGGCTGGTTGCCAAAGGCTTCACCCAAAGAGAGGGTATAGATTACACAGACATTTTTGCTCCTGTAGTTAAGTATAAAACGTTGAGATTACTACTTGCTATGGCTACTGTGTATGACTGGGACATTGAACAAATGGATGTTAAAACTGCTTTCTTGCATGGTGATTTGAAAGAAACTATTTACATGAGCCAACCTAAAGGATTTGTAAATAAAAATAAATCTGAGCATGTGTGTTTGCTTAAGAAATCTTTGTATGGTTTAAAACAATCACCTAGACAATGGAACATTAAGTTTGACATTTGTATGAAGAATCTGGGTTTTATGAGAAGTAAATATGACTACTGTTTGTACTTTAAAAATCTTTCTACTCCTAATGTTCTTTATATTCTGTTGTATGTTGATGATATTCTGATTATGTGTAAATCTAAAGTCATCATCAATAATGTGAAAAGAGAACTAAAAATGCATTTTGACATGAAAGATCTAGGTGCAGCACAGAAAATTCTTGGCATACAGATTATAAGAAATAGGGTTAAAAAGAAAATGTGGCTCTCTCAAGTAGACTATATACAGAAAGTTCTGGATAGGTTTAATATGGGAAATTCTAAGTCAACACCTATGCCCTTAGGAGGGCACTTAGATCTAACCAAGAAACAATGCCCTGATTCCCCCAGTGAGCTGAAAAAGATGTCTAATATTCCATATGATGTGGCTGTGGGCTCTGTGATGTATGCTATGTTGTGCACTAGACCTGACCTTTCGTTTGCTATAAGTGTTCTGAGTAGGTTCATGTCTAACCCTGGATTAGAACACTGGACTACTATGAAATATTGCTTAAGATACTTAGTTGGAACTAAGAAATTGAGTCTTTGTTTTGCTGAACATTCTGTGAATTATGATGTTGTAGGGTATGTAGATTCGGATTATGCTAGTAATAAAGACACTAGAAAATCCACCACTGCTTACTATTACACTTGGACTAATAACTGTGTTTCATGGAAATCACAACAACAATCTATTGTGGCATTATCATCTACTGAAGCTGAGTACATAGCAGCTGTTGAAGCATCGAAAGAGGCCATCTGGTTAAAAGGATTAATCACTGAAATACAAAATAAAACTTGTACCCCTGTTTTGAATATTGATAGCCAAAGTGCTTTGTATCTCTGTAAAGATCCTGTATATCATGAAAGGTCTAAACATATTGATGTTAGATATCATTTTGTTAGGGATGAGATAGAAAAGAAGCATTTTGAAGTTAAGAAAATTAGTGGTGATGTTAATCCTGCTGATTTTGGAACTAAAATTGTCCCTGCTGACAAATTTATCTTCTGCAGGAATTCCCTTCACTTATGGGATGTTCCCTAAAGATAATTAGCAGTGAACTGATGACGGACAAGAGTGCCTCCCTATTTCACTACTGGTGATCAAGACAATATGTTATCATGAATCAAGAGGGCAATTGTAAACTTTATGATTCATGCTTGTATAGGGTAGATTACACTAGTGCATGCATTGTGATTAACTTGTAGTAGTTCCCTAAGTCTAGCTTAGTTAGGATAAGGATGCCGATACGTGTTACAGCTGACTCATGTAGTACTCGTTGCTGGGTCATTGGACCCTGGTGGCTTGTACTCATTAGGAAGCTGTGGCATGTGTTGTGTACTTATCTATTGCATGTTGTTATGGCTTCGTGGCATGAAATGGCGTCTGATGGGCAACAAATTGTGTTATATTAGTGGACCGGGTTCACAGGTGGAGTGTGCTGTTGTCAGACGCTTTGGCTTGGTTCAGAATAAGATTAAATGAAACGCTGCGTTTCATTTATCATGTGGAGGTATAAAAGCATCGCTTGGCCTCCTCTAACCCTAAGCGAGTTGCAGCCCTTTTGCCGCTGTGAGAGAAAGAGAGCTCCTCAGAGTGAAAGAGAGAGAGCTCGATCGGAGAAGAAGATTGGAGGTGGTTCGCTAGGGTTTGAGACGCTCATCCTCACCTGCTCCTCTCCTGAAGAAGATCTTCACATAGAAGATTGCAAAGCTTTGACAGAAAGCTTTGCGTAGCCACACAGGGGCTATTTCTGAACCTTGTTCTTCGTATCTCTTTGTTCTGACTTGTTTCTAGGTTTAGGGTTTTGCTCGTTAATCTTGCATGCACTCTTGTAATCAAACCTATCCTGTAATCTGTCTTGAATGCCTAGTGAAAAACGGGATCGGACCTCCCCTCTTGAGGTTCCGCAAACGTAGGGTTTTAACACCCGAACTGCGTAATCAATTGCGTGTGTCTATCTTTCTTTTGGTATTAAATCGTATGATCACATGATAATAATTCTACAGAGTGGTATCAGAGCTTTCTGTTGCATCTTTTTCTTTTGAAAAACGATTCTTTTTGTTTGTTATGTGCATATGATCCTGTCTTCCGCTGTATTGTTTTTCCCTTGTGGTGAAAGATCTAGTTCTACACGCTGTTATTCTTTGTATCCCTTAAAATAGTGTTTTCTGGTACCCCTTTCTTGTGAGAGATCTGATTAGAGTGTTTTTTCCCCCATTCTGTGTAAGTACTAACTTGATTTGTTTGTGGTTCTTGCAGGGTTAAAACATGACTGACTCCACAGTAAGGATGAAGCCATTCGATGGGAGTGGTGATTTCACCATGTGGTAGGTGAAGATGAGGGCTATTCTCACCAAGGAGAAATGCCTCAAAGCCATCACAGGAGACTACCTAGCCATGACATCCGATGAAAAGAAGAAGGAAATGAGTGAGCAGACACATGCTGAGATCATGATTAGGTTAACTGACGACGTGGCTCGTCAGGTTGTAAGTTACACTTCTGCTAAGACTCTTTGGGATGCCTTAGAAAAGCTGTACTTGAAAAAAATCCTTGCCCTCTAGAATATCACTTCTGCATAGACTTTTCACCTTTAAAATGGACACTAACCTGACTCTTAATGAAAACTTAGATAAGTTCTTAAGAATGAATCAGGATTTGGCTAGATGTGATGATGAAATAAAAGAAACTCACCTTGCTGTCTTGTTACTAGGATCCTTGCCTTCTCAGTTTGATACCTTAAGAGATGTTATTCAGTATAGCTCAGATAATATCACTCAAGAAAAGATAATAGAGGCTATAACAGAAAAGAATGACACTTTAAAAATCTTTAAGAGTAAAACTGAAAAGAAATCAGATGTGAAACCTGAAGTTCTTATGGCCAAAGGAAATTCTAAAAACTTTAAGAACAAGAAGAAGGATAAATATGAAAAGGATAAATCTGGATCTTCTGACTTTGATAAAAATAACAAGAAATGTTATTATTGTGAGAAACCTGGACATTATGCTAATGAATGTAGGAAGAAAAAGAGAGATGATGCTAAGAATAGTAAAAACTCTGATGGAAAAGTGTCTCTATTTGAAAAAGTTCAAATTGAATATCCTTGTGAACTTCTTATGTGTTCTGAGCATCATTCTGTAAATTCTAATGTGTGGATCTTGGATTCTGGTTGTACTATGCATGCTTCATTTGATAAATCTCTGTTTAGCTCTTTGCATGAATTTGATGGTGGAGAAGTTATGTTAGGAGATAACACTGCCCTGAGTATTAGAGGGGTAGGAAATGTACCTATATGCATGTTTGATGGTAAAATTAGGGTTTTACAGAATGTTAGATGGGTTCCACAACTTAGGAGAAACCTAATGAGTGAATCAGCTTTAGATGACTTAAACTGTCAGATTAATACAAGTAATGGGATAAGGGAAGTAATAAGAAATGGGACAACTCTTATAAAAAGCATCAAAAAGGGTGGATTATACCATGTTATAACTTCACCTAATTTGATTCTTACCACTACTAATACTAAAATGACCTTAAGTCATACTAAAATCTGGCACAATAGACTTGGACATATAGGTAATACTGGTCTTAAAAATCTGTACAAACAAGGCATGTTAGATAAAGAACCTGTAGATATTGTTCTTTGTGAAAATTGTATCTTAGGTAAGAAGAATAAACACAGCTATAATAATTCATCCTATAAAGCTCAAAAACCTTTAGAATATGTTCATTCTGACCTATGGGGACCTGCACAGGTTGACACCATAGGAGGAAAGAGATATTTTATCTCTTTCATAGACCATTATTCTAGGAAAGTTTGGACTTACCTCCTTAAAAACAAAAATGAAGCTTTTGAGTATTTTAAAGAATGGAAACAAGCTGTAGAAAATCAAACTGGACATACCTTAAAATGCCTTAGAACAGATAATGGACTAGAATTTTGCAATACTGAGTTTAATAACTATTGTAAAGACAAAGGAATTAAAAGACACTTAACTGTACCTGGAACTCCACAACAAAATGGGACAGCCGAAAGAATGAACAGAACACTCCTTGAAAAAACTAGGTGTATGCTCATTAGTTCAGGGATGAAACACTCAATGTGGGGGGAAGCCATAGTAACTGCTACATACCTCATAAATAGATCCCCTTCCTCAGTAATTGACTTTAAAACTCCTCAGGAAATGTGGACTGGTAAGAAACCAAATTTAAGTCACCTAAAGCCTTTTGGTTGTACTGCCTATTCCCAAATTTCCCAAGGAAAACTATATCCTAGAGCCATAAAAGCTGTAATGCTAGGATATCCAGAAGGTGTTAAGGGATATAAACTCCTAATAATTCAACCCCACGGTTATAAGGTCATCACTTCTAGAAGTGTAACTTTTAATGAAGAAGAATTTCATTTTAAAGATAAAACTGAGAATGTTGTAACCCATAGTTCAGAGGAGAATGATGGTATAGAGATTGCTAGCTCATCCAGAACTTTCTATAATCATAGTGAAGAACCTCACATAAATCATAATGATGAAGAAGAATTTGATATAGGTCATTATCAAACTGAAAGCTCCAGCAACCCTAACACCCCTCAATTAGACATTAATGAGGATGAAAATAACAATGATGATACTACTCAACAATTAGGGGGGGGAAAATAATGAAGAAAGTGTTGAAAATCCCAATAAAAACCTCATAAATCCTGAATCTGATTATGGCTGTGACCATGAGAATTCTGACGACACAGGTAGCAATGCTGACACTGCTGATAATGAGGGGGAAAATTCAAACCAACTCAAGTCGAGTGACAACCATGAAGACCTGCGTCGTTGGGATTTTCATGGTCACTACCAGTTAACCAGGGACAGGGCACCTAGGTTAAAAATCCCTAATAAAAAATATGCTAATAATGTTGAGTATATCATGTTAACTGATGAAGTGAACATAGTTGATTATGCCTTCCTAACAGCTGATGTAATAGATAATTTTTACACCCCTGACACATATGAACAAGCCATAAAATGTCCTAATGCTAAACACTGGAACCAAGCTATGATTGATGAGATAGAATCCATGAAATCTAATAATACTTGGAACCTAGTACCTAGGCCAGAAAATGTAAAACTAGTTCAATGTAGGTGGCTGTATAAACTAAAAGAAGGTATAAAACCTAGTGATCCCCCTAGGTACAAAGCCAGGCTGGTTGCCAAAGGCTTCACCCAAAGAGAGGGTATAGATTACACAGACATTTTTGCTCCTGTAGTTAAGTATAAAACGTTGAGATTACTACTTGCTATGGCTACTGTGTATGACTGGGACATTGAACAAATGGATGTTAAAACTGCTTTCTTGCATGGTGATTTGAAAGAAACTATTTACATGAGCCAACCTAAAGGATTTGTAAATAAAAATAAATCTGAGCATGTGTGTTTGCTTAAGAAATCTTTGTATGGTTTAAAACAATCACCTAGACAATGGAACATTAAGTTTGACATTTGTATGAAGAATCTGGGTTTTATGAGAAGTAAATATGACTACTGTTTGTACTTTAAAAATCTTTCTACTCCTAATGTTCTTTATATTCTGTTGTATGTTGATGATATTCTGATTATGTGTAAATCTAAAGTCATCATCAATAATGTGAAAAGAGAACTAAAAATGCATTTTGACATGAAAGATCTAGGTGCAGCACAGAAAATTCTTGGCATACAGATTATAAGAAATAGGGTTAAAAAGAAAATGTGGCTCTCTCAAGTAGACTATATACAGAAAGTTCTGGATAGGTTTAATATGGGAAATTCTAAGTCAACACCTATGCCCTTAGGAGGGCACTTAGATCTAACCAAGAAACAATGCCCTGATTCCCCCAGTGAGCTGAAAAAGATGTCTAATATTCCATATGATGTGGCTGTGGGCTCTGTGATGTATGCTATGTTGTGCACTAGACCTGACCTTTCGTTTGCTATAAGTGTTCTGAGTAGGTTCATGTCTAACCCTGGATTAGAACACTGGACTACTATGAAATATTGCTTAAGATACTTAGTTGGAACTAAGAAATTGAGTCTTTGTTTTGCTGAACATTCTGTGAATTATGATGTTGTAGGGTATGTAGATTCGGATTATGCTAGTAATAAAGACACTAGAAAATCCACCACTGCTTACTATTACACTTGGACTAATAACTGTGTTTCATGGAAATCACAACAACAATCTATTGTGGCATTATCATCTACTGAAGCTGAGTACATAGCAGCTGTTGAAGCATCGAAAGAGGCCATCTGGTTAAAAGGATTAATCACTGAAATACAAAATAAAACTTGTACCCCTGTTTTGAATATTGATAGCCAAAGTGCTTTGTATCTCTGTAAAGATCCTGTATATCATGAAAGGTCTAAACATATTGATGTTAGATATCATTTTGTTAGGGATGAGATAGAAAAGAAGCATTTTGAAGTTAAGAAAATTAGTGGTGATGTTAATCCTGCTGATTTTGGAACTAAAATTGTCCCTGCTGACAAATTTATCTTCTGCAGGAATTCCCTTCACTTATGGGATGTTCCCTAAAGATAATTAGCAGTGAACTGATGACGGACAAGAGTGCCTCCCTATTTCACTACTGGTGATCAAGACAATATGTTATCATGAATCAAGAGGGCAATTGTAAACTTTATGATTCATGCTTGTATAGGGTAGATTACACTAGTGCATGCATTGTGATTAACTTGTAGTAGTTCCCTAAGTCTAGCTTAGTTAGGATAAGGATGCCGATACGTGTTACAGCTGACTCATGTAGTACTCGTTGCTGGGTCATTGGACCCTGGTGGCTTGTACTCATTAGGAAGCTGTGGCATGTGTTGTGTACTTATCTATTGCATGTTGTTATGGCTTCGTGGCATGAAATGGCGTCTGATGGGCAACAAATTGTGTTATATTAGTGGACCGGGTTCACAGGTGGAGTGTGCTGTTGTCAGACGCTTTGGCTTGGTTCAGAATAAGATTAAATGAAACGCTGCGTTTCATTTATCATGTGGAGGTATAAAAGCATCGCTTGGCCTCCTCTAACCCTAAGCGAGTTGCAGCCCTTTTGCCGCTGTGAGAGAAAGAGAGCTCCTCAGAGTGAAAGAGAGAGAGCTCGATCGGAGAAGAAGATTGGAGGTGGTTCGCTAGGGTTTGAGACGCTCATCCTCACCTGCTCCTCTCCTGAAGAAGATCTTCACATAGAAGATTGCAAAGCTTTGACAGAAAGCTTTGCGTAGCCACACAGGGGCTATTTCTGAACCTTGTTCTTCGTATCTCTTTGTTCTGACTTGTTTCTAGGTTTAGGGTTTTGCTCGTTAATCTTGCATGCACTCTTGTAATCAAACCTATCCTGTAATCTGTCTTGAATGCCTAGTGAAAAACGGGATCGGACCTCCCCTCTTGAGGTTCCGCAGACGTAGGGTTTTAACACCCGAACTGCGTAATCAATTGCGTGTGTCTATCTTTCTTTTGGTATTAAATCGTATGATCACATAATAATAATTCTACACTTTTTATTTGAAAAATAAAGATAAAAGTTTAAAAAACACATGAAATAAATTAGAAATGTAAGTGAAATTTATAATTTAATAATAATAAATGGGTCCTATAAATCCCTTTTGCATCTTTGAATGACACTAACAAATCCTTATTTTTTTAATGGGTTCGTATTATTACTGGATCTTACAACAAGACACAAACGGTAAAATGTAGAAATCTTAATATAATAGTATGCAATGCCAAATAAGGTAACCAACTCTCAACCGAGATACAAAGGCATAAACGAAATCTGTAAGGTAAACTGTCAGAGTCAACTAAACATAACATGTAAAAGCCCACACCCGTCCTATCACGTACGAAATCTGTAAGATAAACTGTCAGAGTCAACTAAACGAAATCTGTAAGGAAGGCAGGGTTTCGGGAATTAAAACGGAAGGGTTTCGCAACCGTCGTTGGTTACAAAACAAAACAACGCGGCCCACTGCTTACCCGCCCCACGGGAAACAGTGTCCGACCCCGCGGGTCGACGCCCCTGCGGCACCCTGTGGCCGTCCCCGTGGGTAACCTACCTGAGGCCTGTCCTCCAAGAGAACCGGGTGTTACATATTATATGAACGAAAATATGCAATTATGCAACTGTTGTTAAAATAAACGTGCTATTATCTAGGTTTTATAAATTACACGAGTTGATGCTCAAGTCGTGTAACCACATATGTGTTAAACGTCCTAAATATTAGTATAATTTGTTAGTAGTGTTGTGTTACTAGCGTTAATTGTTAAACGTGTTATTGTTAGTAGTGTTACGTAAATATTAGTATAATTTGTTAGTAGTGTTGTGCTATTATGCACGGACACGGACACGGGTACGGGAAACGGACACGGCGAGAAACGGGGAAGCGGCAATCCTCAAAAGTATAGGAAGCGGGGACACGGCGAGTAAAATAATTAATATATTATTTTAAAGATATTGAAATATAGAATTACTATATCATAATGAGATACATATATATGAAAAAAATCAATGATATATGAATTGATAAAAATATTAACATGATGATAAAATAATCGAAACAAAAACTTAGAAACAAATATTTTCAGTCTTACAAAACATAGAAATAAACATATTTAGTTTTATAATCTGAAATAATCATACTTAGTATCAAATTTTAAATAATGAATCATTCATTTGCAAATCAACAATAACCGAACAACATGATCAACAAACGAAAATAATAATAAATATTGGCAAATTTTGATATACTAGGCTTTTTTAAGTTTTTATAAAACAAACTATACCCCTATTTTTTTAACTGTTTAATGAACTTAATTTACCTAATTAATTAACCTTATTCATTTACCCAAACTCAACTCCGTTCCGTTTATTCAATCACTTAACTACCAGAGAAACCATATTTCGCCCTTCCCTCGCCTCGCATTCCCTTCGCCCTTCGACTCCTCACCTTCATCAATCTGTGATTCATCATCTCTCTCGTAATCTCCATATTCTTCATCTCTGATTCAGTATTCGTCACTTTCCGGCCATCTCCTCACTTGTTCTTTGTTTTTCGTCTTTGTTTTTACCCCAAACACTCCAAAATCGTTTCGAATTTTGTAAACCCTAAGAAATTGAAAATGTCGACTCGATCAAAGGTTGCTGCCAACAAATCTTCTTGTGATGCTCCTACCTTCAACCTTCTGACTCCTACGCCTCCTTTACCTGTTGAAGATGCCACACCAAACGAAGGCGATGATTCTGCTGTCTCTCATGATGAATCATGCCTTCAGATTGTAGTATCTGGTGGTCCTCAACCAGTCGATATACCTATGGTTAGTATTGCTTTGATACTCTTTCAGGTTTTATGGTATTATAGTTTCTGGTGATTGTTCATATTAGGTTTTGTAAGTTTAATCATCGTTTCTGGTATCTGTTTTGATATGGTTTGTTCTATGTTTGGTTCGTCTTTATATTTGCATGACTTTTCTGGTATGTTTGT
>BSUD01000004.1:934854-966507 GCA_033239045.1 Fagopyrum esculentum | reverse complement strand
TATGATTTGAATGTATTACATACCAGAATGGAAGAAAAAAATATAGAATTGAATATTATATGTGATAATAAGGAATGGACTTACATTTTTGCAACTATTTCAGCAATGACAGGATATGAGACCTTTCTGCGATAATTTCTTCTGGTATGGAATGAACAAGTGTGCTCTCTGGTATACTTTGTTAGTGTAAACACTTTCGATTTCTTGATTTTTGAGAACCGCACACGCCACTTACAATCTTTATCCAGACATCGCGCAAGAATAGCAAGCTTGATAGACTTTGTTATTCTGTATTGTGTACATTCGGCAACAGCATTCAAACACAATGCACTTTTCACTGCGTTTTTATCCTTGAACTTTTGTCCAAGCTTAAGACCCCATTGAGTTTCTTCAGGTTCAACTTCAGTGATTGCATAGCTATTCTCTGTTTCTATTTCAGTCACACTAGGAGCAGGAACAATGGCCGTATGTGGATGATATTCATTAATTTCTTCAATTTCCGGTATAATAATTGTAGACTTTAATCTCACACACAATGGCACACTCCAGCATGGTTCAGTCATTTGATTAACTTCAACAAAATCCTCGAAATCTTCTACTGTCTCAATATCAAACGGTTGCAACGCTTCATTCAAGGTATTCTTGTATGTAAGTTCCAATTTGTTCAGTGTCTCATCTACTTGAAAACGTTTGGCAATCAACATCCTAATTTCTGGTATGCTAACTGGATCTCCCACAGTTATGGGTTTGCACACTACTTTATCCCCTAAATATGTCCATTCATTTCCCACAGATTTCCACTCTCCTCCACAATAAACTACAATTTGTAACTGAGCCATGGTTAACAAGTTCTGTATATACCAGAAAAAAAACTAGTATAAGGATACCAGAAGTTAAAAGTATACCAAATTATGCACAACATCACAAATACCAGACATTAAAGTATACCAGAATTATGCACAACACCACAAATACCAGAAGTTAAAGTATACCAGAAGTTAAAGTATACCAGAAATTATACCAAAACTCATTAATTCATACCAGAATTATTCATAACACACAAATACCAGAGTATTAATGATACCAGAAAAACATTTATCATACTACAAAAGAGAGTATACCAGAACTCATTTATTGATACCAGAATTAATGATACCAGAAAGATAATTATCATACTACAAAGGAGATTATGCCAGAACTTATTAATTCATACCAGAATTATGGACAACACCACAAATACCAGAATTTCAAGTATACCAGACGTTGAAGTAAACCAGAATTATGCACAAGAACATAAATACCAGAAGATCTTGTATACCAGACGTTCAAGTATACCATAATTATGCACAACTCGACAAATACCAAAGAATTAATGATACCAGAACTCATTTTTTCATATCAGAATTAAGAAAACAAACTAGCAACAATGATCATACCAGAATCGTAACACACTCATTCATACCAGAAACATACTAGAAACATAATTTAAAACAAAATCAAATCTGTCAATACCTTATACCAGAAATACAAGAATCTGATTAAAATGTCACAATGGTGAACAAAATACCAGAATAATACTGAAGAAGATGTCGAGAGAGAGAGAGTAGAATATTGTTAAAGAGATACCTGTTAGATCGAAGCGAATTCTGGTATTTGAAGTCTTGGATCCCAAATCGATTGCGTTGTATTCGTTTCTGGTGTTTGATTGATTGATACGAGAGAAGATTACTCGATCGATGTCGATTGTGAGAGATAAGAGAGAAAGTAATTGTGATACCAGAGAAGCTTGCGAGAAGGGCGAGATCGAAGGAGGAGAATATTGGATTCTGAAATCGAGATCGAGAAGAGGAGAAGAGTGGATTTTGAGATCGGAATCGAGATCGAGAGAGGAGGAGAAGAAACCAGATTTGGTTTCTTTGCTTGTAACAGAAAAGAGAGAGAATTTGGGGATTTACCTGATTATTATGGTAATTAATTATCCTTGAACGGTAAATATGGTTTTGGGGTATATTTTGTTGTTAGAAAATATGAAAAAGCCTACTTTGTATCCCTATTTCTTAATAAAGCCTAGTTAGCAAATTTGCCCATAAATATTTGTGAATTATAAAAAGTAAAATAATTAGAATAACATAGTCAACATTCAACAAATAAAAATTACAAAATAAATTAATAATCAAAGATTCAAAATTAATTTATAAAATCATAAGAAAAATGGAGAGAAGAGTCGGCCGGCGGAACAACATTTCAACATTAGAGCCGGAGAAGAAGATCGGTGTCCTACTTCCGATAACCACAATCTCGCAAGTGGTCATGTGGAGCTAGGTTCAGTCGGAAAAAATGGGAAAGAAGATAAAATATTACGGTATATAAGTTTTTATTTCGTTGATCATGTCTTGACCGGACACAATCCGCGTCCTCACCGTGTCCTACCTTGGAAACGTGTCTTGACCGTGTCCGGTCATATTTGACCGTGTCCGAGCCGTGTCCGGTTGTGTCCCCGTTTCCGACACGGCAGGACACGGGACACGTCGCCTTTTAGAAGTGTCCGTGCATCATAGGTGTTGTGTACTTGTGTTACTAGCGCTAATTGTTAAACGTGCTATTGTTAGTATTGTAGTGTTACTAGCGCTAATTGTTAAACGTGTTATTGCTAGCAGTGATGTGTTACTAGTGATATTTATTCAAATCATAATTTTAAATGTAGAATTGTTAAACGTGCTAAATTTGTTTACGTGCAACTCATTTACTTGTGCAGTTACGTGCATTTACAATAGAATACACTACTTCGTTCAAATAAAGCACGTCAATTGCACGTCTACATTCATTATGGTCATGTTACATCTCGTCTTTTCTCTATCCTTCTCTGCTTCTCTCGTTCGTGTAAACACATAGAAATGTACTGAATCTCATACTCGTATTTTTCATATGAACATAATACAAAGGTGTATATAGGTTGTAGAGTTTGTTAGGGTTGTAAGCATATATTGCTTTATTACATACTACTCCCTCTTATTCTATATATTACACACATATATCCTATACCCCTTTCAAGCTGGACAGAGAGTACTAGTCTAAGCTGGCGAAATAGGAACATGTGTTGTTGCGCTCCAAGTGCCTTGGTGAAAATATCTGCAAGCTGCAGTGCAAACGGTACATGAGCAGTCGAAATGAACCCTTTCTTGGCCTCATCACGTACAAAGTGACAGTCAATTCTGAGATGCTTGGTACGTTCGTGAAAGACAGGGTTAACAACTTGATGTTGAGTGGTTTTGTTATCACAATAGAGCACAAAAGGTCAAGGGAGAATAACATGAAGATCTTGTAATAATCCATCAAGCCAAATAACCTTACTAGTAGTCATGGACATTGCACGATATTCACTCTCAACGGAGGATTTGCTAACTGTATGTTGCTTCTTGGTCTTCCAAGAGACAAGCGAATGTCCAAGAAAGAGACGACAACCAGTGATGGAACGACAGGAAAAGAGGCAAGAACCCCAGTCGGCATCGTCGTAAGCAGTGAAAGAAAGAGCAGATTGGGGAGAGTATGCCAGAGTATAGTCCATTGAGATAACGCAAAAGGTAAGTGGCAACATGCAAATGAGGGAGACGTGGTGAAGCCGAAAACTGGCTAAGTTGTTGCACTGTAGAAGCATTGTCTGGTCTAGTGAGATTTAGGTATAAGAGACGACCAATTAATCACCTGTAAGCTTCGGGATTAGAGGATATTTCACCAGAATCAGGAGATAGGTAACTGTTCCATTGCATGAGAAAGCTAGCAGCTTTGCAAGAGAGCATATGAGCATCAAGAAGAATATCATGAATATATTTGTGTTGATTAGGAAGAAGGCCTGAAGAGTCACAAGAAATTTCCATGCTCAGAAAGAATCTAGCAAGGCCAAGATCCTTTATTGTGAAAGCATGATCAAGTGCAAGTCTTGAGAGAAGCAATTTCATATGGGATATTACTAGTGATCAAAACATCATCTATGTACACCAACACAATGTTAATACCTTAGGTGAAATGTTTACAAATAAGGAGTAGTCTTGATAAGATTGAATGAAGTGTAACTGGAGGAGGAGTTTAGTAAACTCAAGTCCTCCAAGCGACCCACACAAAAAACTTCATTACGAGAACTGAATTTTTGGATAGAGCATAATATTTCAAAATCACAAAATAAAGAATTTCAAAAATCAACCGAAAAATTGAGAAGACAAATCAAGGATTCAAACTAAATATGCATAGAAAATAAAAAGAAATAGCAGCCCTAAGAATCATACTTCACAAATAAAGGGGAAATAGTAATGAACCATTTTGTTTTTCTCTTGCATTTGTTGAAGACGAAGATTATTAGAGACTCACGAAGTAAATTTTCACAAAACCCTAAGTAGAGTTTTGAAGAAACAGAGAAAGAGAGAGCCGATTCTCTCTCGAATTTTCTCTACACCTTTGCCGTCCACCACCATCCACAAAACCACCTCTTCGGCGGACCATTGGTTGTCATCATGGTTGGCTCTATCTAGTGCTTCCTTGAATTTTTTTTCACATTGCTTACAACACCTGCGCTATTGGCTCCCCTCCCGTCGCCAACGTCTGCCTTTTCATGTTCCATGCCGGACATTCTATGTCGTTCTTCATACCAGATCTAGGGTTTGAAGACAGAGAAGGGGGAAGATGAAGAGGAAATAATGAAACGTTGTGTTTGAACGGTAAAAAAAAAGAGGGGGTAAGTTTACTTAATGAGGAAATGATATGTGTCTAGTTAGTAGAGGAAAAAGTGAAAAAGGTCTGGTCATCAAATTTGGCCTTTTGGCCTTTTATGTTTGGAGTGTCAAACCAAATCTTCTAACGCTCAGATTTTAAAATTTTTAAATGAATCTAAAAGAACTTCGGTTTTGGAGCCCATACGAAGGATCAATTTCCACTTGCGGGATAAAACAACTTAAAACCGGCTTTCATTACGGGACCCTATGTTTAAAACTGGCTTCCATTACGGGACCCAAATACGAAATTAAGTAGAAAAAACTTCCATTCGGGACCCAAATGCGAATTGTTCAAACCTATGATTACGCATGCCGGTTGCGGAAGTAGGGTTATGGATAAAGAAATTATATGGGTTTAGAATCAGGAGGATTTGTATTGGGAAGCGCTGAAAAATGTGAATTGTTCAGAATCAGGAGGATTGGGAAGCGCTGAAAAATGAGTTGATCTGGCATTTTTGGCGCTTCATTGGATGAGTGGGGGGATTTGTGGAAAACCCTATGGATGTGTTGGCTATGTAGGCACTTTTTGTTTATGTAGTATTGTTAGCATGAAATATTGCGATACTTTCGGCACGTTTTCTAAACGTATTTGATTCATATTGATAGTCTTTGATTGAACTTTGCTGCATATGTGAGCTAGTATTTCCTATATTGTCGATATGGATGTCTACACTAGTTCTATGTTGATTATAGGTGATTTGGAGCTATTTCCGAACGGAATCGAGCAAAAGAAGAGTTGATTGAGTGAGTCCATAGATTGAGGACATTCTTAGGAAGCAAATTGGAGTTTTACTTGAGGAATGCACGAGGCCAGGGAAGAATCACGTTCTTGCCCTAAACCACGCTCTAAAATACGGCCGTATTACAAACCACGTTCAGTTCCACGGCCGTGGATCTTGCAAAGAGAAGCGTGATGCATTCCAGTAACTATTACGGTCGTGGAATATATGGTGCAAACCGTGACCTAATCCACGCTCTAAATTACGGTCGTGGAAACTTCCACGACCGTGATCTTGGCGAATCTTTTTCGCCACACTTTGAAGCCACGATCTTTTGAAGATTGGGCCGGGCCGATATTTCATCTTGCCCTATAAAAAGACGGACGAAGAGAGATTTCGGCATCTCCGTTATAGAAGAAAAACGCCCGCTAATCACCGCTTACCCTCGTTGAGAAGTATTGGGAGATCTTGTTGGAGATCAAAGTTCGTGCTTGGAATTGCCCTAATCTCGCACTTGGTGGAGATTATTGTTGGGATTTCCATACTTTCCGGATTGACGGAAGATCCGGAAGGTTTCTTGCAAGAAGACTTCTCTTCTTGTTTAGGTTTGATTTAGAAGACGGATTGACATCCCGTTCTTCCTTCTTTCCTAAGATTGTGTTTGTTTGTTCTATTACGGATCTTGTGACGATATTTGTTCTTGATTGTGACTTGAGATCGGTTTGAAGTTTATTGAAAGTTCTTGAAAGTTTTCATCTTTCCATCTTTTAATTCTTGAATTGATATCAATATGACAGTTATTGGCTAGAAACCCTTAACAATTCTAAGGTGAAGGGTTGATAGTTGTGGCTTAGATGATGACAAATCGATCGCAAATAGATTAGACCCTGAGAGTTCGAGAGAATTGTCGACGAACCCTAAATTACGGGCTGTTCTTGAGTTCCACGACCGTGGAATCTCAAGATCCAACCGTAATTTCTCTTAAGTTTACGAACCTGCTTTTACTTTAATTCAAAGTTAAAGATTTGCTTTGACTTAGTTTAGACTTGTCTTTTCTAGGTGGTAGTGAAGCTTCAACAACCTCTACCTCGATTGTGAGTGTCACAACCTCAATCGGTTAAGTTAGTCTTGATCCTTGGATTACAAGTTTGGGTATTTGACATTAATTCTCGCCTTTAGAATCTTTCTATATTGAGCCTCAACAACCTGTATAGAGAGTGCCTTGTAGGTGAGTTACATAAGGTTTTTGGAACTTCACCGTACGATTACCTTACATTAGTATACCTTTGCATATCTCAACTCTGTCTTTATATCATTAAGTATATCTTGAATCGATTGCCACAGCTGGATACTTGGATCTTTAGGATTGTTGTTTCCCAATATTTGCAAAACTCTCATACTTACTCGCTTGATAATCTGAAATCGAATTTGTTCCCACCCAAATCCCTGTGTTCGATACTCTGGAATTCTTGCTTAACTACGTCGATCCGTACACTGCGGGTTCGCTGCTTGATTCTAGTTTTATAAATTTAAAGCTTATTTGCACACACCTTTAGGGGCGAACAAGTATTAAGTAGGCACTTTTTGTATCTTGTTGACAAACTAGGTCCCTCTTATTTATTAATAAAGATTAATTGAAAGGGTTAATTGGTAATTTTAATTAATTTAATTGAGTTCAAGCCCAATCGGTTTAATAAAGCTCAAGTTCAGTTCAAGCCCAGTAGGTCCACTCCAGTTCAAACCCTCCCTCCCACCACCCTTATACCAGTTGAACTAATGAAACTTTGTGTTTTATTTTGATGATATACAATATTAGTACACAATTTCAATTACACAATATTAATACATAATTTTAATTAGGAAAAATGACCAAGAATAATACCAACTATGAGGTATGAATCAAAAATAATACAAACTTTAAAAATTACTAGTTGGTATACAAACTATTTCACATTAAACCAATTTCGATACGGGGTAAAATTATGGCCAATTTTACCACAAAAATTGCCCATAACTTTTTAAATCGCACAATACTACCGCTACATTATTATTTCTATCAAAAAACACCCATATTATTTTTTATACCTAAGAAATCATATAATAAAAGTTAGTTATCACTTTATTCTTAAATATTTTAGGCCATTTATTTACAAAATAACTATAATAGTGATTGAGAAGTTTTAAAACTTAAAAAATAAAATTTTGGTTAAAAGACCCATACTTTGTGACATTCCCAAAAAAATTTCGTATGAAATAAGATCGATTTTTAAGTTTTTAAAATTCAAACATGAAATATAGATTTTTCCATAAATTACGTTAAAGATATTAATTTTAAAATTTCAAATTACACAAATTTCAAAATAAGTAATATATTCTTTCATTAAGTTTTACCTATAAACATGGATTGTTCCCTCAAACTACCCATAAAATAATAAGGACACCAAACATTATTCTATTAACCAAAATTTTGTTTTTAAGACTTCTCAATTTTTTTTATGAATAAACTACCTTAAATATTAAAAATAAGGTGATTACTAACTTTTGTTGCCTAATTCATTAAGTATACAAAAATAACATGGATGATTTTTGAAAGAAAATAAAATATAGGGGTTATTTTGTGTGATTTAAAAATATATGGGTTGTTTTTGTATTAAAATTTGGCTAGATTTTCACCCCGTATCAAAATTGGTTTAATGTGAAATAGTTTGTGTATCAACTAGTAATTTTAAAGTTTGTATTATTTTTGGTCCATTCATCATAGTTGGTATTATTTTTGGTCATTTTTCCTTTTAATTACACATGTTCATACACGATTTCAATTACACAATGTCAATACACTAGTAATTAACAAATTCCCTTATTTTTCAATTACACAAGTTCCATTTTGTTTACACAAAGTTAAGTTACACAATCGAAAAGGTCAGTAATGTACACAAGTCCGTCATTTACACAAGTACTACACAAGTCCGTAATTTACACATGGTTTGGTTACACTAGTTCGTCATTTACACAAATCCTACACAAGTCCGTAATTTACACAAATCCGTAATTTACACAAGGTTTGATTACACAAGTCCAAGCCCATCGAGTTATCCAAGCCTAATTATAACTATAAAAAATGTAGGCAATATCTCGTATTTATAAAGTTGGGTTAAATTATGTAATTAAACAAATTGGACCAATTGGTGAACTTTTATACTTCGGGCCTATCTTGCATTTAAAAAATATTGGTCAATTTAAGTAATTATTTAATAAAAGGCCAAATTTGCAAATTTTAAAAAATTGGGCAAATAGTATAATTAAAAATTAGGGTTTTTTTATTATAAATTGCCACAAAACTAAATCCGCCGCATGACAGGTTCCAAAAATTGTAGGTGAGTTGACAATGGAAGCTAGTTATTTGGGATAGCCTTGGTATGAAGTTCAGAGCGCCTATCTTCATGGAACCCGGCGGTGAAGACAGAAACTCTCCAGTCGATACCGGGCTCGGGGACGGGCCAGTGGCGCCCGTCTTCGTCATTAGGGTGTAACTTCCTCACTCGTGGTGCCTTCCTCACTTGAAAATGGAGAGTAGTGAAAACGATGTGTTTTAGATTTTGAACGCATGACTCGCTTGTTGCTTCCTGTTGTTGTTCCCACGGCTCATGACTCGCCTGCTGCTTCGTCACTATGGTATACCTTCCTCGCTCGTGGTGCCTCCTCCCACGGCTCATGACTCGCCTGATGCATTTCAAATCTAGAAGGTACGATTGTTTGTACGGAAAAAAATATAATAAACTTGGCTTGCAGATCCATGGCCGGCGAGGACAACATGACGGCGGCGATGAAGAAACTCTAGGCGACTGTTGCGAAGGGCTGTAGATCCATGGCTGAGTCTTCTTAGTTCGCTGATACTCTTCGGCGGCGGCACCAGGTTTGTTCTGCAACCGCCATTCGCAAAGACTTGTCCTGCAACCACGGGAGACTGAGAGAAACCCTAAATGGACGTGGAATCTTGCGATTGTGTGATTTTATAGGGTTTAGATTATTAGTTTCTCCTTATACTCCTTTAATTATTTATTTTTAGACTTAGACCAAAAATAGAGGGCCTAGTTAGTCTACAAGTTACAAAAAGTGCCTTAAAACACTAATTTTCTCAAAACCTATTGGCTATTGACTATTGGTTGAGTTGTGACGTGTGTGCCTGTTGAGAGAAGCAAGCTTTGAGTCCTTGCTGAGTTCCTTACTGTCAAAGGAGAAGACGGGCTTTCTGCACCGTAACCGCCCCCGCGCCTCTGTCTTGCCGCCCCCGCGGTTATCTGTCCTACCACCCCCGCGCCTCTGTTTGGCCGTCCCCGCGGTACGGTTCCTCTACAGTAACTCCCGTTCTTGGTGAGTTGCTTCCTTCCTTGCTTTCATCGTTCCTTCCCTTGGCTTAGGTTGTTGTTGTTGACCCCTTGGTAATTTGTAAGACTAGGGTTTGTAACCCTAGCTTGTGGAGATCTCTTAGAGATCATGGAGACTAGAAGTTATAGACTTCTAGCAATCGTTTCCGTTCCTGATTCCTTATGACTTGTTTGAGCAGACATTCCTTCCTTTCCTTCGGGAAACTGAGTTGTTGTTGAGTTACTTGAGTGAGGTAAGTCCCTTGGACTTACTTAGTTTTATTCCGTATATTAGTTTGATGGTTTTGGCTTGGTTGCGTTGTTGTTAATGTTATAATTGATAATTGGAATATGATTGACCTTGGTATACCTTAATTGGCCCAAGTGTATTATAACTAGGCGGTGACCGCTTTTCCAATTCAGAATGGGAAACTGGGAGGTGCTCTTGCGACCAGTCCAACATGTGACAGAGGGATGCATCTGCTCTATGCCTGTTGGTGAAAGGGGACAAAGGCGAGATCGTAGCGATTCTTCGGTGACAACATAAGTTGAATTAGTAAAGGGATTAACCTTAATGAAAGATAATAACCGGTTGATTGTGAGCATGGTATATGTTTATATTACCTTATGTGTTTTTTTGTGCCTTTACTATCTTTCTGATATCTAGAATGTTAGCTAACGGTTATACCGATGTTGTAGATCTTTCGCAGGTTAGGAATGATGCTGAGTGATCCGGACGGTGTACATGGTCAGCCGGGGTTCCCATACATTATAGGACGGGATTGGGTTTTTATTTTAGTTGGTTTTCTTTCAGTTTGTTTTGAACTCGGATGTGAGTCTTTTACGCTTCCTTTGTTTAAACCTTTGGTTTTATTATAAGTTTTGATTTTCATTTATTTTTGTCTTGTTGTAAGATCTATTGCGTTGTTGCTACTCTGAGGGTCGGGACTCATTGTGAGGTCCTAGCCCGTAACGCTTCGAGTTCCCTGAACTTGGGGTGTTATAGTTATCTTGAAGAGTTGATGTAATTCGAAGTTTGACGAAGTGACAAGCAAACAACTTCGGGTCCAGTTTTGGGTAAGCTAGACTTTTCCTTTGTTGCTGAATTTTGGATATGTTGTTATGGATATGCATAGTAGCATGTATTAAGTTTGGAAAGACCACCAAACGGTTAGATTATGAATTGTGATGTTCCGAAGTTAGGTAGAAGCATAGTTGGTTTATAGACGAGTTTGGTGAAGTTTGGATTTGTGTTCTTGGAGATGGTTTGGGAGTGTGTATCTTTATAGAATATTATTATGGGAGTAGTTGGTCTTGCACATGAGTGGGTAAGTTTAGGGTTGGAAAGAACCCTAGCATGTTAGTATATGATCTTGCAAGGATCATTAAGACTAGAAGTTGAGGACTTCTAGCATGACGGATAGTCTTTGATTGTGTGCCTTGTTGTTCATCCATAGAGTACTTTTCTGCGGGAAGCTGAACGTGATATTAGAGCTAGGATTATCTTGAGATAGGCAAGTCCCTTGGACTTACTTAGCTGACTTTTGTGTGTTAGCGTAACTATGATAGTGGTGTGTGCTAGCTGTTATATTAAGAACTTGTTAGGACGACCTTATATGTTGATTGTCCCAAGTGTATGATAACCGGGCAGTGACAACTTGTCTAGTTCTACAAGAGTCTGAGAGGTTCTCTGCGACTAGTCCAGACAAGTAAACAGTGATATGCATCGGATCCATTCATGTTGGTATAAGGGGACAGAGGCGAGTTTTGGGAGGTTCTCGTGTCACAAAATATTTTGAATTAGTAAAGTGTATAACCTAATGAAAGATAATAACCGGAAAGGTGTGAAAGTATGTTTATGTGTTTTATTTCGTGATGTGTGATTGTGTTGTTATAGTTATCCTGATTCATAGAAAGTTAGCTAATGGTTTATCCGTTGTGTAGATGCCTTGCAGGTTAGGGAATTTGTCGAGTGATCCAGTCGAAGTGGTCAGCCGGACGATCCCTTACATTATAGGACGAGATATGGGTTTTATTATCCTTGTTACGTTTTTCCGTTGTTGTTGTAGAATTCGGATGAGAGTCTATTTCTTATATGGATGTTAAAATTTTTGTCTTATTCTATTTTTGGAGTTTTTATTTATTTGTGCCTTGTTCCAAGATCCGGTGAAATTGTTGTCAAACTAAGCGTCAGGATCCATTGTGAGATAACAAGGCATCTGGCCCGGATGGCTACTTCTATAAAGCCTCTTGGAACATCATAAAAAATGACTTCAACAAGGTCATCCTGGATTTCTTCTCATCGGGTAAGATGCTCAAGCAAATCAACCATGTGTTCATCTCTCTTATTGCAAAATGTGGCAATCCCTTGTTGCCCACCGACTACCGGCCCATCTCATGTTGCAACACCGCCTACAAAACAATTGCTAAGATCCTGTCCACAAGAATCAACTCTATCCTCCCTCTCTTATTTGGTTTTTGCCAAATAAGGGAGGAAGGATAGAGTTGAAACTTATTCTTAAAATCAACTCTAATCTCATCTTCCCTAACCCGCCTAGCTCCCAAACAAATTTCCAATCTATCTTTGTTTACGCCCACAAGCTCCTGAAAGATCGGAAACCTCTTTCGGACAACATCTCCATAATCAACCTCTTGAACCGTAATGAGCCCTGGGTTATCCTCGGCGACTTCAACACCATTTGGAGCCCTGACGAGAAGGTCGTTGATGGACACATTACCAACCCTCAACCATCATCAGAGCTGGCCGACTGCTTTTCCGCTAATGCTCTTTCCGACCATACTTACTCAGGATGCAAACTCACCTGGAACAACAAACAGATCTCTGCTTAAATTTGGTGCAAACTTGATCGGGTTCTCATTAACCCATCTTGGACGGTCCTCCCAACTCTAACGTCCTCTTCGACAACCCGTACATCTTTGACCACTCCCCAGCCTTAATCTCCCTCGACTCAAAACTCACCCCACCCAAAAGACAATTCCGGTTCAATAACAATTGGGTCGCCCATGAATCCTTTAACTCCACCCTTACCCAATCTTGGTCCATCCAAACCCAGGAGAACCGAAACTGTCACATGCTCTCACTTACTCATAAGTTGAAGTGGCTTAACCCTCATTGAAGAGATTCCCCAACACTAAACATGAAGACCTTTACTCTTCTATCGAGACTCTCAAAACCTCCTCATCCACCATTCAAAATGGCCTGTAAACTTCCCCTCTCAACCATGATCTCATATCCTCCAAGCGTTCTACAACTTCAATGTTGAACAAAAGTTTGGGCTTGCTTCGCATCACTCTTAACCAACTATATAAGAAAGCTTGGACCAAGCATGGTGACCAATGTAGCGCTTTCTTCTTCAAGAGCATAACCACAAGACGTGTTGCAAATGATATCAAAATCATTTTGGATCCACACGATCCAACGAAAGGGCCCACACACAACCCCTCAAAAATCGAAACCATCCTTGTAAAACATTTTTCCGATCTTCTCAGCCCCTTACCAAATCAAAACCGCCGTAACTCCCTCCCTATTTGCTCTCTTCCATCGCCAACCTCTGAAGATAAGATCTTTCTCTGCAGCGAGACCACTATTGATGATATTAAGAGCGCCTTTTCGGTATGGGTGATCAAAAAGCCCCGGGCCCTGATGGATACAACACATTCTTCTTAAAGTCTTCCTGGAACACCACGGGTGTAGACTTCACCAAAGCCATCTTGGAATTCTTCACTTTGGGCAAATTCTTGAACCAGATCAATCACACCTCGATCCCTCTGATCGCTAAGAAAGATAACTCCATATTTCCCTCTAATTTCTGACCCATATCCTGCTGCAATATAACGTACAAAGTGATTGCCAAGATTTATGCCACCAAGCTTAACGCTATCTTTCCCTCCATCATTGGTAACTATCAAGGTGCATGCATCAAAGGTCGCTCAATTAAATACAACGTGCTCATCTGCGAAGAGCTCTTCAAGAAATATAATCAACGTCGCATCTCCCCTAGATGTGCCATCAAAGTGGACTTATCGAAAGCTTTCGATACTATTGATCACAAGTTCATCCTGAACTGCCTAAGAAGTATGGGATTTCCTGAGGTTTTTACCAAGATGATCAAGAAATGCATCACTATCCCTACTTTCTCTATCAATCTCAACGGCTCTCTCAATGGGTTCTTCAAAGGAACTCGTGATCTGAGGCAAGGATGTCCCCTCTCGCCTCCTCTTTCGTTATTGCTATGGAGGTGTTGTCTTCGATGATCCGAACCAACACTTCCAATCCCGACTACAACACCTACCCCAAGTGTGCTCACCTCGCATTACCCACCTATGTTTTGCTAACGATATTTTGTTGTTTTGCAGGGGTGACTTTACATCTATTAACATTCTGAAAGACTATCTGGACTCGTTTGACCAATTCTCAAGGCTGCACCTCAACCCGGATAAATCGGCTCTATATCTTGGAGGTCTCTCTACGCCGGATAGCGATCACTTCTCGAGCACTACTGGCTTGCCGCTTGGCTCTCTCCCCTTCACTTACTTGGGCATTCCAGTAGGGAGTAAGCGCCTTTGTGCTAAGGAATATCTCCCGCTCATCACTAAGATCACCAATAGGATCAACTCATGGACTGCCAGGAAACTTTCCTATGCCGGCAGAAAGCAGATTATCTCCTCCATCCTCATGCCCCTCCATCTCTATTGGTGCACCATGTTGCTCATTCCTTCATCTATCATCCTCAAAATCCAAGGGCTTCTTCGGTCCTTGTTGTGGTATGGGAAAGCTTCTAGCTCTCGAGCCCTTGTGGCATGAAAGGACGTATGCAACTCTATTGCCGACGTAGGTCTTGATTTTAAGGAACTTCTTTCCTGGAACAAAGCATGCATCTTGAAGCTCATCTATGACCTTGATCGAAGTGGTTGCTACGACAACTTGTGGAATGAATGGATCAACAAGCACATACTTAAAGGCCAGTCTATATGGAACTTCCCGGCCTCTTATAAACAAAATTTTTATTTTGGTGCATGATTCTCAAGGTTAGAGATGATATTACTGTTTCATCAAATGACTCTAGCTTCATCAGGCTTTCTACCGGACCTGGTGGTCGCTTTTCTACCACCTTTCCGAATCTCCTCCATCATTGGCTTCATCTACTACATTTGGAAAGCTCGAAATGACATCACTTACAACAACTGCTTTACGCACCCCACCCATTGTGCTCAGCATATCATCAATTCTACCAAGAACTTCGCCTCTAGCATATGGAAAGACTGATCCCCTAACTCGATCATGTGGGCTAAGATTCTAGGCATTCACTTAGACAATCCGAATCTCCTTTTCAAATATATTAACCTTTTAAATAAATAAAAAATAAGGATTAATTGCACGAGAATACAAATCTAGGGTTTTCTAGCTTTGATACCAATTTGTAATTCTCAATTATCCTAAATATGTATTCTAATTGATGTTACAAATCAACCAAATACAAAAATGAATATCAACATATTTTATGTGCTTATGGAGTTTGACTTCACCTACTTTTCAAACTCTCAAGAGTTTGAGACTCGTCCCAAAGAGATTTAAGTAATGTTAACAAAGATCCGGTTACAATAAGGTGCAACAACGCACGGATCAATACACAACAAGTAACAAGATCAAAAGTAGACACAATAACAATGGACAAGAGTAATTGTTCAATATAATTATGTCAATTGCTCGGCTATATTTGAAATTGTTCAACTATATTACAGATTGTTCAACTATATAACTAATTGTTAAAATGTTAATTTATATTCAATTGCTCAACTAAACTTTTGTTTAAATATATGACACATGTTAATTAATTTGGACAAATCACAACCCTTGATTATTTTGATTCAAGGGTTGTGAGTCATTCTCAATTTTGACTTTATCCCTTCTTATATGATCCAAATCCTATATATATATATATATATATATATATATATATATATATATATATATATATATATATATATATATATATATATATATATATATATATATATATATATATATATATATATGTATATAAGCTAGTTCCGGTGAGGAGAAGACTTCTAGGTAGGAATGATGAGAGCTAGGATGGTGACACGTGGCATGACACGTCACATTTTATTTTATTTTTTTTTAAAAAAGGGTGCTCCTCATATTTTTACAAGTATGCATTCATTTTTCTTTACTGTGGTGTTCATGGTTTTTAAAGTAAGTGTTCATTTTTTAAGATGTCATTGTTCATATTTTTATTAATAACTGTTATTTTTTTTCCAACACAAACTGTTCATGTTTTTAACATTAAATGTTCATTTTTGTATTTTTGTAAAAAATTTCTTTTTGTTTCAAATCGTGTACAAAAATATGATGTTCATTATTCTGCAAGTGTGTGTTCATTTTTACAATTACAGTGTTCATTGTTCGGGGATGAAATTTCATGAATTTAATTATTTATGGAAATTACATAAATCTCATGAAATGAACTATAAACAATTTGGTATAGTTAATTTCTCATAACTAAATTCTAAAACCTTAGGCTTCAATCAAAAATACAAAGTGTTGATTAAAAAAAAAAAGCCTAAAAATATTAATTAAAAGCTTAACAAATTACAAAAGTAATTTAGCTCATTTAATGCCAAGATGACTAATTGATAATAAAAAAAAAAAAGCTAAAATTATGGGATTGGTTTCTTTTCATCACGTTGCTTTAGTGGACAAAAATAAAAAAAAAATATAAAAATGGATAAATGCCATCAATGTTGAGGGGTTAGTGGGATTAGTGGGGAGTTAATTGTGTGTAACTCCTCCAATTACTATTACATAAAAAGAGGGAGATTTACAGATAACTAAAAGGACGATTCACAGAAGGGAAGTGAGAAGAGAAAGAAAACTGAGGGCAAACATTTGTAAAGAAGAAGAGAAATCAAAATTGAGAGGTTTCATTTCTTGTTGGCTTACTGTGAAATTTTCAGTCCTTCATATTTGAGATTTACAGTAAGCACTCATCTTCTTCTTTGTTACAATTTAATTTTTGAAGAAAATGCCCTAATTGTTTTCTACTCTACAAAGTCCCTACGATTTATATTCATTCTTAAACATGAAGATTGAATTAGTGGGGGTTTGATTTTCAAAATTGTGTTTTGGAATGCTTTTACAGTGTTTCATTTCATTTTAAACAATACATGATTGAGCTCTGATTTTTTTATATATGGATTCATCTCATCTCAAATGTGAAAATTTGCTTCATTGAAGTGTTTAAAATTACTGTCTAAACAAATGTTTATGCCAACTTGGTCCATGATGGTTTGACAGTACTTTAAAGAGAAGTTAAAATAAAAGTGAAGTTCAAAGTTAAATTTTAAAACACGTTACTTATGGTTTCACTTGAGGATCCATATTCAAAGTAATGTATCTTCTTCTACTACTTTGCCTTTTCTTTCTCTCAAATTCTATCTCTGTAATTTGCTCATACACATATCAAAGGTTAATTCAGATATGAGATGGTTGAGCCAACAGTTTACCTTGATCTCATATTAATCGCCAATATTTATCGGTTGATCGAAGTCCGTAGTCGGTTCGAAAGTAAATACTTTTGAACTCTACATTGTCTCATGGCTGGATCAAAAGTAAATACTTTTGACAACTATATCGAACTCTTACTTTTGCATCGGTACATCAAGTTCGTAGTTGATTTGGAAGTGAATACTTTTAGATCGCTACATCAAGTCCATAGTTGGTTTGGAAGTAATATACTTTCGATCACCACACCAAACTCGCTACGGTCTGAAAGTGATCATTGTAGCCGTCATATTCATATTAAGTTTTGTACGATTACGAAATTGTTTCAAAGGTTAACAATTAAATTTTTAAAAGATGTTTTACATCTTCATTTCAAATAGAAAAAGGCTACGAAGCTGTTGTTGCTAGGCTTTTCATGAGGAGAAATTAAATTTGCCCACTTATAGGATTTAAGTGGACTCCAATTGTCATCATAAATTGCCAGATACCCTTAAATTGAATATATAAGAATTAGAGGTGATGCTAACATTGTTGAAGATAATTTTCAAAAGGCAATTGTTCACTCCTAATTCAAACATCTCAAATTAAGACAATCGAGCACAACTTACGTAATATAATACCCTAAACAGAAAATATGTTAAAGTCTAAATGTAATTTTCTCACTTGCCTGTTATCTCGTGTAGTCCCTAAAGCCTTCTAAAGAATAACCAAGTATGATTTAGTTTCGGAGCACGTATTTTCGTTATCGACAAAAATTTGTATTTCTTGAAAACAATGACATTTATGTCATATAAACTCGTAGTTGGTCCGAAAGTAAATACTTTCGTCCGCTACTCCAAACTCGTAGTTAGTTTGAAGGTAAATTACTTTTGACCGCTACACCAAAATCTTAATGGGTCCGAAAGTTATTACATTTGGCCACTACATTAGGACATATTTGATCTAAATCAAATGATTCTCACGTCCAACTTCATGACTTATGAGAAATTGTCCAATCGCAAATATTTGATCTTCGTTATAAACATTTATGAGAAAAGAACACAAATTGCTAAATATGAAACACATGAAGTTTCTTTTTGGTTGTGCACATGCAATACAACATCTTCTATGTTTATTGATAAATGACACTCCAAAACAAATATTTACAACAATAACCCTTGAAAGCAAGCTTTTATAATCTATGGGCTTAATTTTGGCTCAATTATAAAATGGTCACATATTAGGACAAATACAAATATATCTTTTAGGTAGAACTACGTTATGACTTGATACTCGTTTTGAGTTACGTAGGAAATCCGATCTCAAATTAAATTGGATTCAGTCGATCCGTCCAAGTAAAGTATAATTAAACTCAAACCTTGGACTTAAAAAAAATATATCAAAATTTGTTTTAACGAACTACGGGTGGTTTGATCTCTTTTATAAGAGTACGTAGGAAACTCGACTAATAAATTGTCGAGTTCAACCGCAAAATTTAAATTAACTTTTATGTAAATATAAAAGTCACAAATGAACTACGGGTGATTTGATGTCTTAAAAATATAAAAGACTACGTAGGAAACTCGACTTTTAAATTTTATCGAGCCCAATCGCACAAATTAAATCGACTTTTAAAATAAAGAGTCAAACAAATACTCAAATCAAATTTAACACGGCTAAAGAACTACGTATTGATTTGATTCCGTATTTACGGATACGTAGGAAATTTGATGCGAAATAAAAATGTATCGAATTCAATCGCCAAATTTAAATTAAAATGATAGAACTACGTTATGACTTGATACTCGTTCTGAGTTACGTAGGAAATCCGATCTCAAATTAATTGGATTCAGTCGACCCGTCCGAGTAAAATAAATTTTAATTTAAATCTTGGACGTAATATCAAAAAACATCAAGCTTTCTAAACTCGATATAAAGCATCCGCTCATCGAGTTTATCCACAAAACAAAAATCCAAACTTTATATATCTTTTATCAAGAACTACGTATGACTTGATTCCTAATAAATGATACGTAGGAAATTTGGTAAATTAAGAACCGAATTCAGTCACAAGTTTTAAAATAAAATAAAATAAATAAAATAATCTATCACTAATCTTGATCATGCGCGTGATAGCGGGATGAATTAAGCAACCCTTCCTAGAAGGTGGGTTTAATTTAATCCTTTGATGCATGGTCGAGATATAAATACCATGGAAATGATAGTTGAATCATCGTCTAGGCAACCCTTCCTAGAAGGTGGGTCGGGACTTTGATTCTCTGATGCATGAAAACACCGCACGGAACTACGTGAGGCTTGATCATCTTTAACGAGGTACGTAGGCAACCCATCCAAAAACGGGTGCAGCCCAAATCACTAAAACAAACCAAATATCGGTATTTATATAACTTAGAATCAAAAGGTCAAAAAGAGAGGGTCGAACTCAAATAATAAAAAATAAAATAAAATGTGTTTTTTAAATTTGTATTCGAATAAAACATAAAATGAGTTTTGTAAATTTGTGTACATTTTTACTCAACATTCATCTTTTTCAGAGTAAGTGTTCATTTTGTTAAGAGTCAATGTTCATAATTTTATTAATGATTGTTCATTTTTTTTGTTATAAGTTGTGTTCATATTTTTATGAGAACATTGGTGAAATAAGGTACTTTTTGTATTTTAATACAAACTAGGCACCCTAATTTCATCAATTAAAAATAAAGATAAATGAGTTGGATAATCATTAAAAAAAAGGAAGGAAATTGATTCTTCTCTCTCCTATTAATATTCAATTAAATTTTGTTAAATCGGGTAACTAAATAATCTTAAATTTCCTCTTAATTATAATAAGTAAAAGATTGTGTGAAAGGTAGGATTCGAACTCTGGACGAGTTCCTCTTAAATTTCCTCTTAATTATACTAATCAAACTTCGTGTATTCTTTTGATGATACACAATATTAATACACAATTTTAATACGTAATTTCAATTACACAATGTCCGTACACAATCTCAATTACACAATGTTAATACATATAACACAAATATCAGCTACATAAAATGCATTGGGCATACATATTCTACACTCCAAGATATGTTATCCATGTTTACTACATAATTGTAATAGTTGTGTAAAAAGTCACAAAAAATATGTATTCATAACGGATCCACAAGGAATACACATCTACTACATAATTTTGTTGAGTTATGTAGAACATATCTTCATCGACTTTCGTCTTATGTAGCACCGACTTTCATCTACAATCCTCCATTGTTGATCGTAATTAAGAGCTCTGATATATATCTCGCTTAACAATGGAGAGCTTCAAATAATACGCAATATTAGTATATATTTATAGCAAATCAATTAGGAGAGATTCTAGGAAAATTTTAAAACTATTTCCTATAATAACCTATCAGCAAATCTGTTACCATATTTATTAGGAAAACATTTAAGTTTTTATGGGAGAGAATATCTCCAAATTAGGTAAATAGATGTCATTATTTTCAATTAAATCTTTTTCTACTTAATTCTAAGTGCCTACTTTGTCTACACATTACAAAACATACCTATTATGTACACAAAAATACGCTATGTACCTACTTAACCAACTCACCCTATTTTTATTACTAACTCCTCATTTTTTGTTATAAGTAGTGTTCTAATTTTTCTAATTTTATTAATGATTGTTCACTTGAACCGGATTTAATCAATTGTGTTTGTGTATATATATATGCGTCAATATTTAATAAACACGTGTCGTTGCTTCCTATTTTTCTTCTTCGTTGAATTACCTTACATGCTTCCATCTATCTCTTCTTTCTTTTTTTTCCCTTTTTCTTCTTCTCTCACCTCTTTAGTCTCTCTGACATCTGAGATAAGCTTTTCAACTACCTCTCTTCTTTCTTGAATTCATCGCCTCTATTTCCTTCTTTTTTTTATAACGGAAAGCGATTCGAACCATTAGCCGGTGTGCCGGCTAGTGGGTCTAGAGGCCGAAAAAGATCCGTAGACGGACTAACTGTCATGAAGAGCCTGAGCCACAAATAAAGGAGAAAGAAGATACACAAAAATACATCAAAAAATCCAAAAGAAAAAAATTTTCAAGGAAAAGTAAGATGATTCGGCCAACAGAAGGCAACAAACATTGGTGTTATTCTTCTATTTCTTATTCTTTATCATTTGTGCATTTCTTTTTCTTTGGCTTTGTTGCTCCTCCTTACTCATTTTTTGTAACTGCTATGCGTTTATTTCTTTCTTATGTCTCATTTTCCTATTTCAACTTCATGTACATTCGTTTAATTGGCTGACTTTTCAGATAAAAAAACAAAAGTTATAATTAAAAAGAATAATTTATAACTACAATTAATAGTGAGCCAATTAGAAGAGAGAACACGAAGTTTGGAATTAAAATAGATAATAATGAGTAAGGAGGATAAAAGGAAACTCTCTTTCTTTGATCCACATTTGACGATATAATAACTTGAAAACAAAACGAGCTAAAACAACATCGTATAAATCACACAATAAAAGGGAAACATGAAATGCTACAAATAGAGGATAAAAGGAAAGCATGAAACACCGTCGTAACGATAACCAAGATTGTAGCATTAACCTAACCCTTAAGCAAGTTGATGAAAGAAGTGATACTTGAACTTGTCCATATGAGTAACCTCCAAGCAAATTGTAACAATAGCCGATCCATCCTCGTTGCCGGGTCGAATTATCACCCGACCATCCTTCTTAACAATCGGGCACGCCATGTATGTTTCGTTTCCCCACCCAAAATCTAACTTGTTTAACGACAAATTCAACAAGTACATCATTCGGATATCCGGGTTCACCAAAACGCCTTCGGGGGTGATCGCTCCTAATGGTTCACCCAAATCCTTGACGTACTTAAGGTAGTCTAGGTATCCCCATATTACATCACTATTTACCTTGTTGAGGGATTTACGTATGTTGTTACAAGCGTAAGCTAGTGGTTTTGAGATGAGGTCCTCAGACTCACTCGCAACAGCAGTTAAGATCACAGCAGTACCAAAATATTCTTGTGGGAGTGGTGGGTTTACGCGTTTTCGAATGTCCATATACACAGTCAGTGTAGTTGACTTTTTGTCAGTGTTCTCTCTTGCCTTGCTTATACACCTGTATATCAGTAGGATAGTTTTGTAAACCCTAGCTAGTGACATAACCAAATGTAAGGAATGTATATGTACCTCAAAATATGGGAAGCCAAGACCTCAAAACGAGTGTAAGGACGATCATTGATAACATGGCCTGCTATTTGCTTGAGCTTGTCTATTTGTGATTTCGACACTCGAAACATCTCAACAGTTGTTTGTGGTAACGCTACTTGATCAACGACAACCCTGTCTTTGATGTCTTCTCGAATTGACCTAAGTGGCTCTCTAGCTCTTAAAGAGGTACGGTCGTGTACTGGTGTAAATTTTAATGGTTCACCGCGTGCAATTCTATGCATTTAAATTAAATTGAGTTGAATCAATTGTATTTAAGGTCCTTTAAAGATTGTCAATTCAAACAAAAAAATTTCATAATTGAAACGATAGTTACACAATAAAAAAATAATTTAGAGGGAAATCAATGGAGGGATAACTCATGCATCTATTTTATTATAGCTATATCTATAAATAAAAAAGACTTTTGGAAAAGAAAAAACTTATATAAGATTTAGAGTTGTATTATATAGTTATATTTATAAATAAAAAGACTTTTTTAATAAAAACAAATAAGAAATTGACCCGGACCGGATCAATTTTGACGGTCCGGTCTGAGACGAGCATTTTTTTTCTATTTGATAATATGAGTTGAGTTGAGTTGAGTTTATTACATTACCTGGTCCACTCAGCGAGAAAGTTAGCAGCAGCAATGCCATCAATTATGACATGTGATAAAGTGAACGCAATCGAAACGCCGCCGCAACGGAAGTGGGTGATCTGCACCATCATCAGCGGCAACTCATGAAGAGGCTTGTTAGGATCGTGGACAGTACAAAAGAGGTTCGTCAACCTCCCCTGAACGTCGGCCTCCATCAGGTCGTGGCCCAAGTCGGCCAAGTCAGCATCGGCCTCCGCCTCCACCAACGGCACACCGGACGTCAAGTCATCGTCCACGTGCAGCTCTAGCCTACCGGCTCCACTGGAGTCAGCAGGCCTTAGTCTTCCCGTGAATGGGTAGAAGTGGACCAACACCTTCGCCAAAGACGCTTTTAAGGTTTCGGTTCTTGAGGTTGCAAGGCTCGTCTCTTTGTTGTCGTTGTATATGCACAATTGTGACTCAAAAATATTGATGAACGTCATGTCGAGCTCGCTTAGCTTCATCGTCCCCGTCCATGTCTTTTCTGCTGGTTTTATCAAGTGCCTCGCTTTCATCTCCACTTGCACTGCCATTTTGTTCTAGATCTTAAGTTTTCTCTAAATATATATATATATATATATATATATATATATATATAATGGCGATCCGCTCCATGTTACGTACATACTGGTTACTTCATTTCGATCTTTTTGAGTCAACAAACATGCAATGTCATGATCCGTAAGAACTAGATTCGCCACTTATTAAGGAAATCATTTTCTTGTCAGATATATTTTGTCACTATATTTTACCAGACTTGTTCGAAACTTAATTAATTTCATTTTGGGTGAGTTGGTTAAGTAGGTACATAACGTATTTTTGTGTACATAATAGGTATGTTTTGTAATGTGTAGATAAAGTAGGCACTTAGAATTAAGTAGAAAAAGATTTAATTGAAAATAATGACATCTATTTACCTAATTTGGAGATATTCTCTCCCATAAAAACTTAAATGTTTTCCTAATAAATATTGTAATAGATTTGCTAATAGGTTATTATAGGAAATAGTTTTTAAAATTTTCCTAGAATCTCTCCTAATTGATTTGCTGTAAATATAAACTAATATTGCGTATTATCTGAAGCTCTTCATTGTTAATCGAGATATATATATCAGAGCTCTTAATTACGATCAACAATGGAGGATTGTAGATGAAAGTCGGTGCTACATAAGACGAAAGTCGATGAAGATATGTTCTACATAACTCAACAAAATTATGTAGTAGATGTGTATTCTTTGTGGATCCGTTATGAATACATATTTTTTGTGACTTTTTACACAACTATTACAATTATGTAGTAAACATGGATAATATATCTTAGAGTGTAGAATATGTATGCTCAATGCATTTTATGTAGCTGATATTTGTGTTATATGTATTAACATTGTGTAATTGAAATTGTGTACGGACATTGTGTAATTGAAATTATGTATTAAAATTGTGTATTAATATTGTGTATCATCAAAAGAATACACGAAGTTTGATTAGTATAACTGGTATAAGGGCGGGGGGTGGGGAACTCGTCCAGAGTTCGAATCCTACCTTTCACACAATCTTTTAGTTATTATAATTAAGAGGAAAATTAAGAATATTTAGTTACCCGATTTAACAAATTTAATTGAATATTAATAGGAGAGAGAAGAATCAATTTCCTTCCTTTTTTTTAATGATTATTCAACTCATTTATCTTTATTTTTAATTGATGAAATTAGGGTGCCTAGTTTGTATCTAAGATACAAAAAGTACCTTATTTCACCAATGTTCTCTTTCATTTTTAAATCTGCAATATCGTAATAAAACTAGCTTCGTGATGACCTTGTCCAACGTTTAAATGTTTTGCATATGATGTTAATTTATGTGAAAAATTTTCGAAAACCTCCAACTTTACTAATTTTTTTAGATTTTTAATTAACTTTTAAGTTTATTTAACTACTTGGTTCTGATACCAAATGACAAGATTATACAAAAGTTACAAAATACGACTTAAATCTCCAAACAGGGATATAAATGGAACTTATTATAAACTAGGTGTCTTTAATTTAAATTCTAGAAAATTACGTGTAAAAATTAAAAACAAGTATCTTTGATGGGACAATGATGTGACACCACTTATTGAAAGGTTGCTTTGTCAACCATCTCTATTTACCAACCATCTCTATTTAACTGTAAAGTTGGGGTGTATTATTGGCTAAGTAGGCACTTTTTGAAAGTTGTAGAAATATTGTAGTTAGTGAGTATCAAATTCTGGGTAATAGACACTTCCTCTCATCCTTATACCAGTTGGGCTAATTAAACTTGTGTATTGTCTAGTCGATATATAGTATTAATACACAATTTTCGTTACACAATATCGATACACAATTTCATTTACACAATGTGAATACACAAATTCCAATTAGACTTACAATATTAATACACAATTCCAATTACACAATATTTATACAAACTTTCAATTATAATGTCAAATTATGTAGTTAAGAAAATTAATCAATTTCAGATTACACAAGTCCCGATTGTTTACACAAGGTGGAGTTACACAAACTCAAACGAGTTGCACAAACCCAAAAATTCCATCATTTACACATTATCGAGTTACACAAGTCCAAGTCCATCGAGTTACACAAGTCCAAGCCCATCGAGTTACACAAGTCCAAGGTTATCGAGTTACACAAGGTTTAGTCCATCGAGTTACACAAGTTCAAGCTCATCGGGTTACACAAGTTCAAACCCATCGAGTTACACAAGCACATTTATAATTTTAAAAAATATATCCCGTATTTATAAAGTCGGGTGAAAATATATAATTAATCAAATTGGAGCAATTTGTGAACTTTTAAAACTTTGGGTCTTTCTTGCAATTATAAAATCTTGGTCAAAATCTATAATTACATTTGCAAGGGAATCTTTGTAGATTTAAAAAATTAGGGTCATAAACGCAAATATGAAATATGAATAGCTATTTGTAATTTATCCTAATTTCACCAAAAATCTATGAGGGTTTCCTGCTTCCTAGCGAGTCGATTGCGGCGGGACCTGATTTTATGCCTCCAATGGTTGATCTTTGGAACAACAACTTGTAGATGAAGCCATGAGAAAAAGTACTTCGACTTACCCTGAATTGTAAAATGAGATTTTCGACACCAAAAGCCATGCTTAACACAACGACGGTCTCAATTTGAATCAACATAAAATTCCATGGAGGCATAAATGAAACTAAATTCACAAATTTAAGAAAACGGCCCCCGCCGCCGATGTGCATGCTCATTCCTCAACTCATCGGAACCACCCAATTCATCTGCCACCATAGCTGTTGTCGTGACTGGTGGTGGAAGTGGCAGTCCAGGTGGAGCAATAGGCATAGGTGGTTTCCTCACGCAGGAGAGTCTACATTGGAAACATCGATTGTTGTTGGTAACCGTCGACCGCTGGGAGTGTAAGACCCCAGTCTTTTGCCTTCACACACACACACACACACCCCCCCCACCCCCCCGCGCGCGGTGAAGGGTTTAACCCCTGCGGCAGGGTCAGCCGCCCCTGCTGCTGACGACACATCGCGCCCAATCTTTCTTTCGTTCATTTTATCTTCCTTACATAGATAGAATATCCGATATTCTATCCTACGGGCCGGTTTTCTGATCTTCTTTCTAATCCTAAACGTCCTTCCTTCTATCTTTTCATCCCGTCTCTATATATTCCCACTTTTCCTCCCTTTTCCCGTTTCTTGCTTTCATCTTCAACCCTAAGAGTTGCAGTCGGTCCCTTGCTTCATGCGACCTTGCTGAACGTGTAAGTTCATCTCTTTTGGTTTCTTTATCACGTTCTTATAGTTGCTGCATGCCTTCTCCTTCTGTTTCGTTTTCTTCTTCATTCTTCCCTTTTCTTCTTCTCCAAGAATCAAGTTTGATCCTTGATTCTTGTGGAGCGTTCCGTTGTTGATCCTTTGATGTTCACAGGCTCCCTTGGTTGAGTTGTGACATGGTTGTGCACTGAGAAGAGCAAGATTTGACCCTTGTTGTGTTCCTTGCTGTCGAAGGAGTCGACAACCCTTCTGCATTGTAAACCGCCCCGCGCCTCTGTTGTACCACCCCGCGACCATCCGCCCCTGCGCCTCGTCCAACCGCCCCTGTGGTTTCCTCTGCAGTAACTGCCATTCTTGTGAGCTGCTTCCTTCCTTGCTTTCCTCATTCCTTTCCTTGATCCTTATGGATGTTCCTTGTTTCCTTAGTATGCTGTTAGACTAAGGTTGAACCCTTAGCTTGTGGACATCTCTTAGAGATCATTGAGACGAGAAGTTATAGACTTATAGCAACCGTTTCGTTCCTGATTCGTGATGCTTAAGTGAACAGGGTTTCCTTGCTCCTTTCCTGAGGGAAACTGAGTGTTCTCTAAGTTGTTCGTTGATCTTTGAGTTACCTTCGAGTGAGGTACGTCCCTTGGACTTACTTAGCTTCATTCCGTGTATTAGTTGGATTGTTTTGGCTTGCTTGTGTTGCGTATCATGTTTATAACGGATAACCGGAATAGGATTCACCCTTCATTACCCTTAATTGGCCCAAGTGTATGATAACCGGGCGGTGACCACTTGTCTAGTTCTATAGGAGACTAGAATGTGCTCTTGCAACTCAAGCCCGTAGGTAACGGATATTACTGATCTATTCCTATTGGTAGACGGAAGCGGAGGCGAGTTTCGGGAGATTCTCGTGTGACAAAAGAAGTTGGATTAGTAATGGATAACCTTAAGAAAGATAATAACTGGTTGTGTGCAAGCATGCTATATGTTTCCTTTTACCTTATGTGTGTTTGTGCCGTTACGCTCTTGCTAGTATCTAGAATGTTAGCTAACGGTTTATACCGTCGTTGTAGATGTTTCGCAGGTTCAGGATGCTACTGAGTGATCCGGATGGTGTGGTCTGTTACGCTAAAAAGTGTGCACGCAATAAGCCTTAAATTTATACTCGTTATAATTATCCTACTCCTAGCGCACCCGCAGTGTACGGGACGTATGTAGCAAGATAAGTATTCCAAGGTCGAACACAAAGACTAAGGTGAAATCGAATTTAGATTGTGATTGAATTTAGCAAGACCTAAGTCTAAAGAAAGGGAGAAAATAAAGGAGGAAAATCTCAATTGTTTTGGTTGTTTTTAAGTGATCACATCAAAGATCAAATGTACGCAAACAATCAATCAAACGAAATCGGAAAAGTAGCACAAATAAACAAATCAGACAAGATATTGATCAAGAGAAAGGAAGGACGGATTCTAGGGGTTGGAAATTCCGGGTATGGCATAAAACTCAAGTTATCTACTCATTCTTTGGATAGATTATGAAATGTTGGGATTAAACGTTTCTAGATTGGGATCAATTACCGGGTAAGTCTCATGATCCAACTAGTCCACACCTAAGGTCTCATCACCGGTTAAGTCTCTAAGAACCTAAGGTTAGGAATTCTCCACAAACCGGAATTTGTAAATTAGGGATCTAACCTATCCTTACCGGGTAAGTCTCGGAAAGGGAAGTCCTAATCAACTATCCTAGCACATTTAATCCAATGGCGGCTTATTAGGCTCACCATTACCTAAGGTTTTGCTATTTTAGATTTTAAGGGCAAGGATTACCGGGTAGGTCTCTCCTAACACTTAATCGCTATACTAGGACACCCTAGGGTAGGTTAAACTCAGCAAAAACTTAGGGTTTCAACAATTTTATGGATCTAAGGTAAGATTCTTCGAACCAGGAAGAATCACGGTTTGTTCTACAGAAACCACGGCCGTGGTTCTTCAAGAACTACCCGTGATTTCTAACAGTAGCTACGTCCATAAGCAAGAATCATCCAAAGGTAAAATTAAGTCTGTCCTATCATAGTTCTAGCCACAACCATCCTTTCCCTACCCTAGAATCACATCAATCTAGCCTACAACATTCATAATAAGAATCAAAACAAACAAACATAGATTCATACCCTCCATTGCAAGAAAATAAGAGAAAGAAGATGAACAAATGAACTTTAAACACAATCCAAATCTGAAGATGAAATTAGAACGACTTACAACCCTTCCAAAAGAAGGTTCAAGAGTTCATAAATCTCTAGAAATAAATCCGAAAATACAAGAGCTAAGTGTGTCTTCTCCTCTCCTCTTCAATGGCTCCTTTCTCCTTCTTTTTGCACTTTCTTTCCTCGAAAAATTCCTTCTTCTCCTTGGAATATATTTTGTTCAAGAATAGAGAATGTGTGAGCTGCTCCCAAACTACCCCCAAATCCCAGCTGCCTCAAACAATAATCCAGGACCACTTTTTATAACCAATTCTTCATGTGCTGGCCATGAGAGTCGTGGCACAGCTGTCACGAGAATCTGGCAAAATCCACGGTCATTTCCACGGCCGTGGTTCTTCAAAGAACCGTGATTCTGTGCAGAAACTTTGTTTTGGACAATTAGGCTGTGGTTTTGGTGCATGGCTTGTGTAGGAAGGGTTCCTTGAGTCTCCTCAACCCTTGGCTTGCGTTCCAATGAGTTTGGAAACGTGTCCTCTGAGTGAGCGTCCCTCAAACGCATCGTTTTAGCTCGAAACTTCCCTAAATACCTACAAAACGCACACAAGTCCGTGTAGATGTCTATCTCGACAAAATATACGTTTTGAGTGCAAAACGTATTGGACTAGTGCTAGATAATGCATGATTGAGCGAAAATCCTATCTAAATGTACGCTTAAAACTATGCTATAAATCGTGTTATCATGGTCAGCCGGGGTTCCCGTATATTATAGGACGGGATCGGCTTTTTGTTTCTTTTGTTGTTTCCCTTTCGTTTTGTACTCGGCTACGAGTCTTTTTCGCTCTCCCTTTGTTTGACCTTTGGTTTTATATCGAGTTTTGGTTTCCATTCGTCTGTGTCTTGTTGTAAGATCCGTTTTCCGTTGCTACTCTGGGGGTCGGGACCCATTGTGCGGTCCTAGCCCGTAGCGCTTCGAGTTCCCAAAACTTGGGGTGTTACAGGGAGACTACACATCGGCTGCTGCTCCTGGGACTACATATCGGCGGCTCCTAGGACTGCACATCGGTGGCTCCTCCTCGTTCCCGTCCGGCGGTGTAACACCCCGATTCCGCGGGACTCGGGATGCTACGGGTTGGGACCTCACAATGGGTCCCGACCCTTAGCTTGACAACAATTTCACCGGATCTTTCAACATGGCACAAATAAAGGCAAAACCGAAATACATTTTTATGCAAATGATATGATCCCCAAAAAGAAGCAAAAGACAAACTTCAGCCGAGTTCTCAACTCCAAAGACTCGAACATCAAATACATAATAATATACAAGAACAATATCCAAACACGACTCCAACCAAACCCAATCCTAAAATGTACGGAACCCCGGCTGCCCACTCTTCCGGATCTCTCGGAGCATGCCTAACCTGCAAGGCAAACTACAACATTCGGTATAAAACCGTTAGCTCACATTCGAAGCATTAGAATTAAAGGGAAAGGCACAAACACAATTAATTCAACATAGTCACGCAACATACTCAAATCACACAAATCCGGTCTATTATCTTTATTTATTAAGTCATATCCCGTTCTAGTTCAACTTATTTTGTGACACGAGAATCCTCCGAAACTCGCCTCGGTCCCTTCTTCCGGCAATGGAACGGTCGGATGCCTCCGACCGTCTAACCAGCACGGGCCAGTCGCCGAGATCCCCCTAGCTCTCACGGGGAGCCAGGCAGTGATGTCACCGCCCGTTATCATACACTTGGGCCAAATAATATAAAGGTCGGTAATCCTATTTCCGGTTTAGTTGTTATAAACAGTAAAATAATAAACACACACCACCCAACACACAATAATGCTAATACAAAGAATACGAGCTAAGTAAGTCCGAAGACTTACCTGTCCCTAAGATAAACCGGCTAAATCTCGTACTCCGTTTCCCGTAGGAATGTAACTCAACGCCTGATCAGACAAGGCGCACAATCAATAACTAACCAATAATCTAGAAGCCCTCGGGCTTTTAATCTCCTAAAACCTATATGAGGTCACAACCTTAGCATACTGGGTTCAACTCCTAATCTCGAAGATCATCCTATGATCGTACCAAAACATCACAATACTCATAAGTCGTCCAACATCTATATGTGGTTCAAGGCCACTACTTGGCATTTCCACTAAGGTATGCTAGATCCATCCTAGCATGATACTAGTATTAAACATAACTAGATCGAGGAAGAAGGTACTCACACGACGTCAAAAGACGGATGTCAAACTTGGACTCGTTAGGCCTTTATCGGGACGCTTCCAAACCTAACACCAAACTAGACAAATTTAGCTCGTACGCTAAATTTGATCGGAAGATATATAATATATATAATTCTAAGAAAACATCCCGGTTTCAAAAGGCCACGTTAAATCCCGC
>BSUD01000004.1:877001-913480 GCA_033239045.1 Fagopyrum esculentum | reverse complement strand
AATTAAAAAATAAATTTTTTTAAAATAAATTAATTTATATTTTTTAACGATCAAATGTTATAAACTTGATTTAAAAATAAAATTTACATCACATAATTATCTCTTGATGACATGTAAGATTCTAGTTGCCACATCATTGCCGAAATTATGATTTTTGCCAAAAAAATAAGACATATTATTTTTGGTAAATACGTTGATAGTTTGTATTGCTTCTAATAATTTTCAAAGTTGGTATTATTTTGGGTTGAATGTTAATAGTTGGTATTATTTTGGGTTATTTTTCATTTTTTATTAATATTAATATTGTTCATTTCGGTAATTTTAATTTTTATACAACTTATACATTTATAAGTTGCTTCCATTTAGTTAAACAAATATATATTAGTCACAAGTTAGTTTAATATATATATATATATATATATATATATATATATATATATATATAGAGAGAGAGAGAGAGAGAGTATAGATCCTATGAGAACACCCCTAATGTGAGAACATGAGAACAAATTCGTAATTAATATTAGTTTTGTTACGAATGTGCCATATCTTTTAATGTATTATTCGTAATTATTGTTGGTTGAGTGGATTATTCGTAGTTATTGTTGGATTCATAATTATTATTATTCGTAGTTATTATTAATTATGATATCTACTCTAAATCTCAACCCTTAATACTCACCATCCAACGGTGTACGATTGTTCTCATGTTCTCACGTTAGGGGTGTTCTCATGAGAATCACACCCTATATAGAGTATAGATCCTATAAGATGTTTTTTTTAATACTTAGTTCTTTTTTACTAGTTCTTGAGATAAGTTGGTTTACCCTGTATGTTATATATCTATAACAAGGTTTCTTTCACTATGATTTTGTTACTGATGTTAAAAATAAAATACGTGTTAACGTATCACACTTACACATAATTGTTTCGTTAATATAAATAATGGTGATTGTTGTTATAACTCCCAAATTCTCAAAACTCGGGGCGCTACGAGTTAAGACCTCACAATGAGTCATGACCATAACCTAACAACAACTTCACCGGATATTGCAACAAGGCACAAATAAAATGTAAACCGAAATAGATAAAAATTCAAATATGTCAATAATCCGAAATAAAGGACAAGACTCTCAGCTGAGTACTACAAAATAAAAAGTAAAAAATGCAGAAGAAACTAAAATAAAGAACACCCAACATCCCGTCCTATAATTTACGGGAACCCGACTGACCACTTTGTCCGGATCACTCGGCAGCATCCCTATCCTGCAAGGCATCTATAATAAAGGATAAAACCGTTTGCTAACATCCTACATATTAGAATAACGGTAACATCACACACACACATCATTGCAAATATAAAACAGTCATCATGCTTACACAAATTTTCATTTGTTATCTTGTATTACGTCATACACTTTCTAGTTCAACTTATGTTGTGACACGAGGATCTCCCGATCGAACCTCGCCTCTGCCCCGTATATCAACAGTGTAACGTCCGGAATTTCGGTTCCGTTCACGAGAGGCGTTAGAAGCCTTCACCGAAGGCTACCGCCCTTGCGGCTTAGAAAGCCCACGATCAAGGCCGTCCGCGACCGCGGCTTGGACGTCCCGCGGAGGCGGCGACACGACTGAGCGGGAGTCGGATCCGTTTTCTTCCGACCTTCCGTCTCTCCACTCCTTTATGCCGACAATTCATTAGGTGGTGATTCTTGGGCTGCTTGACCTTTGGTCTCCTCCCATTTATGCAGCCCTATCTCCTCCCTCATTCCTTTTCACGGTAAATTCTCTATTCTTTCCCCCTTCTCCCTCATCTCCTTCACCTTCATCCTCCACCTTAGCATTTCTCTCCTCTTGAAGTTGTAAAACGAAGATTGGACTGCAGAGACATGATCCAGAGTAAGTTCCTTCCCTTCACTTCTTCCCTTCTTCTCCTTTCTTCCTTATTGCAACCTTGAAAGGTAAAAATCCATGGATTCACCCAAGAGAAACTTCTCTTGTTCTTGCTCGTGTTGATTGCATGCGTAGACCGTGGAGGAGGGCTAGGATCTGGTGGTGGAAGCTAGACGTTCACAACATCAAAGGAGGCAATTGGAGGGCTTTTGCACATCGGAGAATCAAAGAATCGGCGTTTTTGGCCTTCATCCGCAGGGGCTGATGAACAGTGCCGCGGGGGTGGCGCCAGAGTTTGTCTAGAGCCGCGAGGGCGGCGCCAGGTTTTTCCAAGAGCCATGGGGGCGGATGAACAGTGCCGCGGGGCCGTGCCCTTCATCATGCAGTCGCGCCTTTTATTTCCGCGGCTGCGTTTCTTCAATAGTAGGCTCTTCTTCTCTCTTCTTCTTCTTCTTTCCTTCCTTCGTTGTGAGGTTGATTCATGTTAGTATCATGCCTAGGTTGGACCTAGGATAGTTGTGAATGCCAAGTAGTGGCTTGACCCTTAGGGTTATCTTGTGAGAGTTGTTAGTGTGTTGGTTGTGGTGTTTTGACAAGATCGCTTAGATCTTTGATGATCTCGGTTCGTATGCGAAAGTGTTTATGTTGAGAGCCTTTAAGGCATTGGGCTGAGAGTGATCATCTATCTTATGCGTTTATGATCTTGTGAGAATGGTGAGCACTAGAAGTCTAATGACTTCTTGTTGGCTAGAGTGATATTGATTCGTGTGCCTTGTCTTGAATAGGCGTTGCGTGCCTTCCCACGGAAAGTTGAGAGAGTGTTGATCGGGTTTCGCTTTAGGACTGGTAAGTCCACGGACTTACTTAACTTGCTTCTTCGTATTAGCATGTTGTGTATTGGTGGTGTGTGTTAGTTATGTTAAACAACAAAATCGGAATAGGACGACCTATATATATATATTATATAATTGGCCCAAGTGTATGATAACGGGCGGTGACATCACTGTCTAGCTCTTGTGAGAGCTAGGAGGTTCTCTGCGACTAGCCCAGACAGGAAGACGGTCAGATGCATTAGTATCATACCTTGCTGGTAAATGGGGACAGAGGCGAGTTTCGGGGAGATTCTCGTGTCACAAAAACCGAAAGTTGAATTAGTAAGGAATAACGTAAATAAAGATAATAAACGGACTTGAGTGTTTGCATGTTGTATGTGTTCTTTATGTGTTTATGTGCCTTTACCTTTATTCTAATGCTTAGAATGTTAGCTATCGGTTTTATACCGCTTTGTAGATGCCTTGCAGGTTAGAGAGGCGGACGAGTGATCCGGCCGTAGTGAGCAGTCGGGGTTCCGTCATTATAAGATGGGATCAGTTTATCTTTTATTGTTGTCTTAAGACGTTGTCATGTTGTTGGTTTTTAGAACTCGGTTGGAGTTATGTTTGTCGGTTGTATTTCAGATATTCATCATGCATAAAACTCTTTTAATTTGTCTTTTATCTGTTCCATGTTGTAAGATCCAGTGAAGTTGTTGTCAAGCTACGGGTCGGGACCTATTGTGAGATCCTAGCCCGTAGCATCCTGAGTCCATCGGACTTAGGGTGTTATAAACAGGGCTGGATCCGATGCACCTCACCGTCTACCTGTCTGGGCTAGTCGTAGAGAAACTCTTAGTGTCATGTCAGAGTTGGGTAGTGATGTCACCGCCCGTTATACTTGGAACACAATACAATAAAGGTCGTCCTACTCAAGTTATTATTATTAAACACTCAAGAAAACACCACTATCACAATCATGTTAACACGCAAAAGGTCATTTAAGTAAGCCTAAAGGACTTACTTTTATCAAGGTAATCCTAGCTATCAACACTCTTAGTTCTTGTAGGAAAACACTTCGCCGCCTGATAACAAGGACAGGTGGATCAATCAACTATCCAACAACTAGAAGTCTCTAACTCCTAGGTCAACCATGCCTATCACAAGTCTATCTCAATTACTTATCCTCATGCATAACTATCACCAGTCTATCCATATTACAAGTTCTAAAAAATTACATCAAAGCAATTTTCTTACACTTAACCTATCTCATCAACGTCCTCAAAATAGCCTAAAGCATTCATTCCTCAAGATTCATACATGCAACCCACTAAATGAGATTTACTCTAGTTCTACTAGGTTCCAACCTAACATGATAATAGCCATAAACAACCTAAGACAACAAGAAAGGATCAATGTAACAACACTTGGTACTTTTTAGAAGGATGACGCGACCGCGGGAACAAGAAGACGTAGTTGCGGGAAAGGGGTTGGCGCGGCCACGGCAGGAACAAGGCGCGATCGCGGAAGGAACAAAGTGTGACCGCGGCAGGAACAAGGAACGACCGAGGCGAAAACTGCTAGGCGCGACCGTGGCAAGGTCGAGGCGCGACCACGGCGACAAATTTAGTCACAATCTCCTTCGATAATTGTTGTTGTTCTTCGATCCAAAACTACTAAGGCAAACTCTTAGTTCTTGCTACTGTTGTTGGAGATCACCAATAATTATAAGGATCACACATACACATATGAGATACGAGAAAGGGAAAACGAGACCGGACTTTACCTCTCCTACACGTTCAACCAAAAGAACTTGTGATTGCGTTTCTTTGAGTACCAAAAGTGAAGACGAGAGTCCCTTGTCTACGGTTCCTTGATCAACCCAGATCAAAGGTTAAGGCTTGTTAGAATTGACATAAGATGAAGAAAGCAAAATGAAGAGAGGAGGGAAGAGAAGGGAAGCAACTTACTTGAGAGGAAGGAACGATTTATGTCTAGGGGTCTGGAGGAGGGCAGGTTGAAGGAAAAGAAATGAGCTGAAAATATCGGGAAAGGAGTCAAAAAGGAAAGAAAATATCAACGGTTACAAAAGATAAGACGCGGTCTATTATCTTACCACGGCCGCGGCGGCGCAACTGCGGGGCTCACCTTCGGGTAGGCAACCATACGCGACCATGAGGCGCGGCCGTAGTGACTCACAACAGCACACCGGAATAAAATTCCGGTTGTCATAGTTGTTACTAATAGTTTTAGTATAAATAATGATCCCAAATAAGATTTTGGTTTTTTTGATAAATAATCAGTGTGTATTTTCTTCCAAAACCATATAAAATAGAATTTTAGAACACTAAAAAATTTATACCATTAATTTTATTTTTCAAAAGTATATAAAATAGGATTTTAGAGCACTAAATGATTTATGGCGATAAAATTTCAAGTGTTCTTTAAAATTGCATAAAAATACTAAATCATTTAAGATCTTTTGTCAAATTACCACGTGTAATCTCTTCAAAGAGTTTTAGAACACTAAGGGCTCGTTTAGTATGACTGTAGGAATGGGGTTGGAATCAGGAATCGAAATGGAATAAGGAATTGGAATAAATCATTCTTGATACTTGGTGCTTGCTATGATGTTGGAATGAATTATTTTTGACACATGTTTTTATTTTATTTTATTGAGTTATGCAACGAGAAATAATATCATATTTGATGATATGTGTGTGAATGTTTATAATGTAAATATATGCTATTTTTTAAACTACATTTAAGAAAAATGAAGATTAACGGATAACTTATAGATTAAACACTTAACAATCGTCAACCAAAATAAATAGGTATATATTTCTTCTATCAAATACATATTTTCTAATTGAACAAATTATATTATTTCCGATCATTTTCCGGTTACATTACAACCTGAATGAAATATTTGTATTATAGTTATTTTTTTTGTCAAAATCATGTTTTTATACAAAATAATTATATAATTTAAATTAATTGATGGACAATAAAAAAAATTATAAAAAAATATTAATTTTACTTTGTGAAATTAAATAAGCAAGTATATATATAATAAAAATATATAAATGTAGTTTTAAATTTAAAATGAGTTTTATGTTGGAATGGGATACCCACCTTTAATTGATGGAATCAACTTCTTCACTAGTATTGGAATGAGCAATTCCATGGAATCATTCTCATTCCGATTTCAAGTCTTACCAAATACGAAGTATTGGTATGACTCATTCCGATTCCGATTCCTGATTCCATTGATGGAAATGTACCAAACGAGCCCTAAATGTTTTAAACCATCAATATTATATTCTAAATAAAAAAATTTATAGAATACTAAATGATTTAAACCAGTAAAACAATTTTAAATCTTCTTCTAAACGGCTTAAAAAGTAAAAACTATCTAAACGAGAAAATAATACAGATAGATTTTCTTGTTTATTGTAAGGTTACATTATTGTATACAGATGTCCAATTTGGGATGAAGCCAATTATCGTAAAGCTGCTTTATCTACTATTATTGTAAAGTTACATAATTGCATTCTAATATCTTCGAATTATTATGATACAGTATATTTTTATTTTATAAAAATATTTTTATTGTTACTATTTTTTATTAATGTTTATATTGTTCATTTTGGTAATTTTAATTTTTTTTAGAACTTATACATTTATAAGTTGATTCCATTTAGTTAAACAAAAATATATAATCACAAGTTAGTTTACTATATATGTTACATACCTATAACGATATTTTTTAATACTTAGTTCTTTTTTACTAGTTTTTGAGATAAGTTGGTTTACCGTGCATGTCACATATCTATAACAAGGTTTCTTTCACTGTGATTTCTTTTACTAGTATTTTAATTAAAATATGTGTTAAGGTATTACACGCAACTGTTTCGTTAATATAAATAATGGTGATATTTATTATTAATAATTTTAGTGTAAATTAGTTTAATACTCGTACCTTGTGTGGGTTTTGTCTAAATAAATAAATTTATATTTTCACTACTATGCATTATGTATTGGATATTAATTTATAATAATTATTTTTTTAATAACTATTATCTGTGAGAATTAAATTATAAATTCTTTTAATAAACGAAAGGACATAATTAAAAATCTATTACAAAGACTATTGTTAGAGTATTATATCTTTACCTCGATACATTGTAACACCCCAAATTCTCGGAACTTGGGGAGTTACTGGTTGGGACCTCACAATGGTTCCCGACCTTAGTTTGACAACAACTTTACTATGATCTTACAACAAGGCACAAACGTATTTAAATCATTTGTAAACATTAAATCATATTTACATGAATGATATGTATCAGCCTTACAAGACAACAATAAATAGACAACGCATATGAAGAACTGAAGACGACCCCGTCCCAATTTAAATGAATACGTGAACCCGGCTGACCATCCCTCCGGATCTCTCTACAACCGTTTTAACCTGCAAGGCATCTACAAGCGGTATAAAACCGTTAGCTAACATTCTAAGCATTAGAATAAAGGTACAAGCACATAAACACATAACGAAGACAACACATACAACATGTAAACACTCAAGTCCGTTTATTATCTTTTATTTACGTTATTCCTTACTAATTCAACTTAGCTTTGTGGCACGAGAGTCTCCCGACTCTCGCCTCTGTCCCCTTGTACCAACCGGAATGGATCTGATGCATCTCACCGTGTACCCGTTGGAATAATTGCAGAGCACCTCCCAGTCTCCTGTAGAACTGGACAAGTGCCCACCGCCCGATTATAATGCACTTGGGCCAATTATATAATATAAATAGGTCGTCCTATTCCGGTTTCGTTGTTTAACCTAACTAACACACACCACCAATACACAGCATGCTAATACGAAGAAGCCAGCTAAATAAGTCTGGACTTACCTGAACCAGGTCAAGTCCCTTCAATCAAAGCACTCGATCCCGCTGAGTAATATCTCAACTGCCTGATCATAACATAAAGCTAATATCAGTATTCTATCCGACCTCTAGAAGTCGAAACTTCTAGGTCAGCAATGGAAAACCAAGAAACCGCACTAAACCAACTCTTTTCTAAGGAAAGACGGTTTTACCCTTAGGATCCGGAAACTCTAAAGTTTCCCTGAGATCTCAAGAACATCTGCCAGAAACCCATACCAGATATCTAACTCTCTCGAGGAAGGATCTACTGAGTTTGTACGATAACTATCATTCAAACTGACTAACTACTATTAAGGCTCAACTAATATACTACTAAAAATCCCAAACATACCGATTCACCTACTCACATGCTCAACCATGACTACATATGATATAAACCATAAAGATACACAATCCCCAAACTATCTCCATGATCACACACTTAAAACCTAGCACAACTCTTCTAAAACCAAACTACACTTATACCCAACTTTGGAACATCACAAATCCGGATCTAACCGTTGGATCGCTCTCCAAACTTAATGCCTAATACTACGCATACCCATGTACTTCATACCAAAAATTCATGTCCATCCGAGATATCTAACTCATTCAAATCTGGATCACAAAACTGCACCGACATGCAGTTTTTCCAACACTTAGAAAATTCAGCAAACATTCAACAAAATTGTACACGGTCTCAACTTTGAAAAATCATAACTCCTAAAAATCTCTATGGAATCCTCTCAAATTTTGATATATTCTACTATGCAATATTAACTATGACATATCCAAAATTCAAGTCTAACCGAGGAATATAACCCAATCAAATATGTACCACAAAACTGCATCACAAGCAATTTGGCGCCATAAATCGTGCGTCTGAGAAGACGAAGGTTACCTGTGTTGTTCAGTTGAAGGCGGGGGTGAAGGGACTCGCCGGCACATCCAAGTCTACGGTGTAGAAGGTGGCGTCCAAGGAGGAAGAGAGGGAAGGTGAAAGAAGTTGCCGCCGTGCCCATCGAACATGAAAGAGAGAGGTAAAGGAAAGGGTGGTTAAGGAAAAGTGAGGGGAAAGAGGGAAGCGTTAGCAATAGGATGGAGGTAAGGTATGGTTGGTGGTGGGCTGCTGCCTGACAGGCCCGGGTGGCGCGTCTTTATTGGCCTTGCTATCTTGTCTTCATAACAAGCCTAGATGGTGTGCCTTACAATTATGAAACTTTAACGGGTTGAGAAAAAGGTAAAAACGATTTTGCGTAATTTAAGTGACTAAGAAAATTCTCACATAAAATATTAAAAATATCAATGAACTCGGTGTCACATAAAATGACAGACGGAAAGGTCCAAATCAGTTGAGTTTCGGTTTATCTTGGAACAAAACGGAAATTAAATATCCGAATGTTACATCACTTCCCCTTAAAATAAGTTTTGTCCCGAAACTCAAAAGAAGAAAACATAAAGACGGAGCCCATACCAAAGAACTAACTCTCTCGGAAAAGTCACAAATGGTCGGGCTTTGATTTGTTTCTGAAATAGCGGGAAGTAAAATTTCCGGGCATTACATTAATCCCCCCTTAACAATAAGTTTCATCCCGAAATTTAGGGTAAGACAATCATAAGATCGGCCTTTAAGGCACCAGTCGAGTGTATGTAATCACTACACAAAAGTCTCGTCGTTTCCACATATAAATACCCCTCACATCATAGGTTACAAATAAAACACACATCACTAACTAAGCACTCAAGCATGAAATAAACACGTAGTCAAACAATATCACACAAATACAGGACCAAACCCTAGCTCATCGCTCACGAGGTTACAACTCTCTTCATAGATCTCTGAAAGGTCATGTGTCAAGCTATCCACAATATCTCAGGTAGCTTCGTCGGGTTTTCATAAAACCACTGACTACGAAATCTTTTTATGTACTTACATCACAAGCGCCTGCTACCACGTTCTAGAGTAGTTACCGGATATCTCACCGGTATCATCCGGCTCAACTCTCCAATCTTCTAATCTTATGACCTAACTCGTGTCTAGTAGGTATCTCTCCAACTAAATCCGTATAAAAATGGGGTTACACTTTCCAATAGGGTGAGGAAGACTAGTCCATTAATCACTTCTAAACAGCTTTAAAAATCTCACATTGTTGTCTTACACAACTCGCCTCTAGATCCTTTGATGACTTTACGGAGAATAATCTATTCATCTTTCTTCCTTTTGTTGCGACCACTTGCTTCCGGCCTTCTGAAGAGGTTTTGACTACACCCTCAAGGCCAAAGGTCTAGACATCCACCGGTACTTTACCAAGTGCTTAATGCTCTTCGTATCACAACTCATTTGGTCTTGTCTTTTAATATGACTCAGTAATCTTATTCCTAAATTAAGGAATCATCAACTATACCCCTTTTCGGGTCTAACCCTTGAGACAACTAAAAATCAAATCCAGTGGTCATCCACCGCGTTCACCCGGCGTTATCATCTTATTTTATAGATCTATAACTCAACTCAAACTTCTTACGCAGTATCCAAGATATCTTAGGTGACATAGAATGTGTCCGCAGTGACAAAACCAGACACAAGGTGATCTTACATCACCGTCGTTTGATCATAACTACTTGATATATGCTAACACACCATCAGCATTGCACTCTTATATCCGCCACGTTTATCGGACTAGTAATATCCTTCTGACTCAAAATGCAACTCGGCTCCGTTCTGATATAACATTACACATATACTCTACTCTGAGATTATGCTTCCTCTATGCACGGTTACTAGGTTGTAAGTATACTCCCATCGCTTCTTTTTCTTATATGTCTTTCGACTCGGTCAGATAGTTACTCACCTTGATCTCCCTAGTGCAGACCATGCATAATACTTTTATTACATCGTTAATTCTTCTCTCAATCCATCAAGAAAACTCACTCTATAGTACTCCGTTAGTATAGAATTCCAAAACCACTTGTCTGGCAACATGTAAGAAAGCAGTCATTCTTCACTCGGATCCATAATAGGGTAACACTCTCTTTCTATAACCTCTATATTCCCACCACGCTTCCACTGTGCTACTTTGATAATTCTGTTGTCACCCATCAATCATAAGGACATTTGTTAAGGGTCCAAAGTGATTTTCTCCAAAACTCTTTCTCCCAATTACACCACAAGTCCTATCCGGATGAAGAATCAAGAACCTTCCTTAATTGCCTTAAGGATATAAGATAACGGTTAGAAGACAACATCTTCCGTTTACTTTCTGAATTTTTCTAACACGGATCCAAACTCTCTGACTCGGCCGGATTTTGATCCGAACCAGCAAGTAAGAAATCTCTAACACGGTACTCTTTATACCTTTAGTTCATCCAAGAAGGTTGTTGTTGCCTACTTGAGGAGATCCTCCAAGGCGTCGGTACAGCTACTTCACAAATCCCCAGTAATAAAGATCTCTTCTGAAGAACCGTTAGGTGAATATAAAGGATATAAATACTCTAGAAGGGAGGTTGAATAGAGTATGTGAACTTTTCGCAAAAACCTATCTCAAGGCATTGAAACTGATTTCAAAGGCCTTGATGTCGATCTGAGCTCTTTGTGACACAACTTGTTTTCAAGGGCTTTGAAAGTGATTTCAATGGCCTTGACTTTGTAAACCTGCAAAGCAACGTTAGTCACAGTAAATCAAGATATGGTGCGGAAATGAAAAGATCGACACGGCGATATGTTTACGTAGTTCGGCCCAAACATTCTACTCTCCGTCCTAGGGTTCACCCGTAGGATCTAACTATCTATTATCAGCTTCAAAGAGTCCTAGATACAACCTAGAAGAAATCCCCTTCTTCTCTTACTGTAGTCAATGCTACGATCTAGTTCCAACTCTTAACCTAGCTATAATAGTCTAGTTACTTCGTAGAGTAACACGCACTCGAGTGTAATTCTCTTTAGATATGTCAATGAAGCTTTCGTGTTTTTCTCTCTCTAAGAGGAAGAAAAACTTCTTGGATCGAATGAATATGCTTTGGATCGCTTGAAGACTTTTTATATATCCGTGTAAGCTTGTTGTAGTTCTTCTTCAATCGACATCTTCATTTATAGTCTTCGATGGAGAAGTCTTCTAGTTGTTAAGTAGATGACCGTTGTTGATGTTTCTTCTTCTCAATAGAAAACGCTTTTTGGTTGAGATGAGATAGCCGTTGTAGATATTCTTTATCTTCTTCATCTTATTAACGCATGTTGATTCTCTTTCTCCGTAATCTCCTCTTGAAAAGAGTTGTTGAAGATATTGTCGTTCGAGCTCCGAAATCTTCTTGTTAGTTGAGAATCTTCTATTGAAGATCTTCGAGATCTTTTTAAGATCCGTTAGAATAGATCTTCAAACTTGCGTTTAGTTAAGGATCTTTGCAAGATCCGTTTTGTTGGGCCAAATCTTTTTGGTTGAGATCTTCTAGTTGGCCGAATCTCCTTGGAAGATCTTCTCTTGATCCTTGGTAGATTTGGTTGTTGAGATTGAATCTTGAATTTCAAAAACCTTCCAGCCGTTATATCTTATGAATCTTGTTTTTGGACTTTGGCTTTGTTCCCTTGAAATGGTTTTCAAGGCCTCCGTGTTGAACCTTTGAAATGCTTTCCAATCTTTGCACTTGTCCCTTGTATCCGTTTTCAAGGTCTTTTTTCATACCTTGTGTAAGACCCCAGTTTTGCCTTCACCTCCCCGCGGATGAAGAAGGCCGCCCCAGCGACCGGCCGCCCCTGCGGCATAGGTGATCCGCCCCCGCGGATCTGCTACAGATCGTCCCGATATGTTTTTATTCCGTTTTATCTTCTTTCCATATATAGAATATCTGATTTTCTATCTATGGGCCGACTTCCATATCTTTTTCCTAACCCTAGACGTCCTTCCTTTTTATCTTTTCATCTTCTCCTATATATTCCCTTCTTTCCTCCTTTTTCCCGTTTTCCCCTTACATCTTCTTCAACCTTGAAGCTGCAGTCGTCTTCCTTGCTTCCTGCGACCTTGATGAACGTGTAAGTTCATCTCTTCTGGTTTCTTCATCATGTTCATACAGTTGTTGCATGCCTTCTCCTCATGTTTCGATTTCTTCTTTTCGTTCTTCCTTTTCTTCTTCTCCAAGAATCAAGTTTGAACCTTGATTCTTGTTAGCATCCTCTTTGTTGATGTGTTGTCGGTCTGGGATAGATGTACGGGCGACCACCACTACCTCCGCGGATATCAACAGTGTAGTTCTTATATGTTGGCTTTTATATTTGCTTTTTTTGGTTTTTCTTTAGCTATAGCGTGGCCTTATATATATAGTCTTATATATCTATCCTTATAGTAGATGGCACGCACTAGAGTTATCGCTGCTATAGGGCAAGGAAGGGTCGACCACCACTTCCACATGTCGTCCGTGGACGAGGACGTGCAATAAGACCTCCACTAGCTAGAGGTCGGGGCAAAGCCCCGAGTTGCTGATCCGCCTATCGTTGAGGTGTTTGCTGAAGAAGTCGCTGAAAGTGTTGTTCTTGAGGTTGGGAACGGGACCGCTGTTAGGTCTGGAGCACAAAGAGTGCCATCGATAGAGTCCGCACGTGTATCCATTGGAGCTTCTGCATATCGTGACAATGTGCAGAGAGTTGAGGAGGCTATCAGGACTGGAGGACCAGCACCAGTGCCACTAGTTCCTGCGAGATCAGTTGAGGTTTCACAGAGAGTTACACATATCGTTGCCCTGCCTGCTAGATTTGTTGAGGTTGTTAGAGCGCCGGCTAAGGCAAAGGAGCCGAAGCCCGAAAATTGGTTGAAGGCTTTTGATCAGCTAAAGGTTCCCACTTTCATGAGAAAGACCGGTTTGGAGGTAGAGTTGTGGCTATGACAACTGGATTCTGCTATGGAGGCTATCGGTTTCCCAAAGGGACATCGAGTCAATATAGCACAGACGTTTTTGAAGGATCAAGCTCATTCATGGTGGAGGATCGTTCGCAGTAAGGTCACTAGTTATCAGTAGATGAAGACAGTGATCAGGGATCGCTACTGCCCTGCAGCTATGAGGAGAGATCGTCTTTAGGATTTCCTCGAGGCTGGATTCGAGGATTTGCTTATTGCTGAGATCATCAACAAGTTTCACGATGAGCTGTCTTTGTTGGGTCCGTCTGCACCACCGGAGGATCAGCACGTTTATCTTTTCTCTAGGAGATTGAGAGAGTCTACACACTCTTATCTTGCTGTTTTCCGTTGTGATTCTTTGACGGACTATCAGGATAGAGCTTCTGCTTATGAGAGAGACCGACCGGGTCAGAGGAGAGCTTCTCAGACAGGAGGTCCTGAGAAGAGACAAAAGACTACATCAGCTAGTGCTGGAGCTGGAGAAGTTGGGTTTGGGCGTAGTCAGACGCCGAGACGTTTTGGTTTCCAACAGAGTTCTGACAGAGGATGGTAGTGTCATAACTGCGGAGGTGGGGGACACATCCAAGCTGATTGCAAGAAGCCTGCAATGAAATGATTTTCTTGTGGCAAGCCCGGACACATAGCTGTGTTTTGCCGTCAGGGCAAGGCGTTATCTCAGCAGGGTTCTTCACCTGCTAGTGTTGTTGGAGGTGAACAGAGATCTCAGTATCAACAACAGCAGAGAGTTTTTGGTTCTACTGCTCCTCAAGGTTCCACTCCAGGACAAGGGAGAGGTAGAGGACGAGTTGGTGGTTCTGCAAACACCAGAGATGCTTCAGCCAGAGTATACGAGCTGAGAAGTGTTGTAGAGTCGACAGCGCCAGCAGCCACAAGTACCATTCATATTAATTGTTTTCTAGTTAGAGTTCTTTTTCGATACAACAAGAGTATATGATACATGTGTAGATAGATTGGCCTTAGTTGATGTAGAAGGTAGTTCCTTCTTTACAGGATTACCCGATGGGGGTAAGATTAGAGGTACACGAGAGGTTCGTGATTGCCCTATTAGATTGGAAGGTCGCGATTGGCCAGCTGACTTCTTTATCATGTACTTAGTACATGAAGAAGTTATTCTGGGTATGGATTGGATGGATCGACATCGAGCAGTTCAAGACATCGGCAAGAGAACAGTGATAGTAACTACAGATGCAGGCCATGTTGAGATCTTCAGAGGATGGGATCTCGGGAAGACTGGTACAGTCATCAGTACAGTTCGAGCTGCGAGACTTATCAGTCAAGAATTCGAGGCTTTTTGGTGCTATCTCATGAAGGATAGTACGAGTCCGGCTTTGGAGGAGATTCCAGTATCTTACGAGTTTGTTGACGTCTTTGGAGAGTGTTCGCTCAAAAGTGTGTGCGTCAAAGTCTTAAAATTTATATCTAGAACTTATGCAAAAGCGAACCCGCATCGTACGGATCAGCTGTAGTAAGGCAAGAAATTCCAAAGTCGAACTCAGGAATTCGGTGAGAATAAAATCGATTTTAAATTATCTGGCAAAGTGCAAAAACTTTTGTAATTAATAAGGAGACAAATGATTCCAAGGATTCAAGTATCCGACTGCGGCTTTCGATTCAAGACACTTCTAAAGATCAAAGGACAGAGTTGGCTTTGCAAAGGTTATGTGTTTCGAAAGAAGGTATCGTACGGTGAAGTTCCAAAACCCATATGTCTCACCCAAAGGCTCTCTCTATAAAGGTTGTTGAGGCTGCAATATAGAAAGATCTAAGGGCAAGATTAACACTCAAACTAACCACCCAAACCCAAGGATATGACTCTCGAAGGTAAAGATGGAAAGCACACTCAAACTTTAATAAAGGATGTTGAGTCTCTCTATTACCCGAATCTTGCAAACTTTAGCTGTCAAGTATAGAATCAATGATGAAGTCTCTTCTTACACTTAAATAGGGGCTAGAAAGGTTAAGCAAGGGTAGGATTTAGGCAAGGGTTAACTTTGGTTAAAGGATAAATCAATTAAAGAACGTTAAAAGAATAAATCGGGTTGTTCTTCATAAAATCGGTCAATTTCCTCAAGAACATGTCGATTTTCCGGTGATCGCAAAGTTAAATCTCAACTCTCAAGGTCCAAATGGTTAAATGAGTTCAGTCTATCATCATCTAAGCCTCAATCATCAACTATTCTCCAGAGAATCACAAGGTTTTTAGCCAATCATTTTCATATTCAAATCAAAATCAAGATTGAATGAAGAAAACCAAATAAAACTCGAACTTTGTATAAAAACCAAATAATCTCCGAATCTGTAATCAAACCTTAAAATCTTTCAAAGAATATCTCAAAGCACTTAACAATGTGTTCACAAATCACAAGAATCGGAAGGGAAACAAAAGATATCACAAACTTCTTTGAATCTTGACTTCTTGTCTCTTTTCTCAATCCTCTCTCCAAGAACCTTCAATTCCGCAAAATCTTGTAAATCTTCCACGTTGTGAACCCCCCCAATTTCATTGCTAGGGTTCCAAGGTATACTTTCTCACTAATGGGTTGCTTGGCATATCACTTCTCAGGCCCACAAGTGATGGGCTTTTGATCATAATATTTGTAGACGATTTATAGAGGAAAATCGCTCGATCTTTAGGCAAATGGACCACTCGATTTTTGCACAGGAAAATCGTACGATTTCCTATGTGAATGAGGCGATTTTCTTCAACAGAAAGTGCTCGTCTCTTGACTTGTTTCCTTCCTTCCTTTAGTTACCCTTTTACACACTTCCTTTGCTCTTCATGACTCCTCTAAGGTTCCTTAAGCTTCCTTATTGACCTTAGATACTCTTTGCTCCACTTTTGCTTCCACTTCCACCAAATTCACCTACAATTCAATCAAAACTCGTGTAGACCTCTATTTCCGATATATAAATGAAATAGACCTTAAAGGTACATAAATCTCTCCGAATACAAGGTAAATTAAGGTAAAACCTCCACAATATGCATGATTATAATGGCATATAATTCATGTCATCAAAGAGCCATCAGGTTTACCTCCATAGAGGAGTGTAGACTTTGATATTGAGCTAGAGCCCGGTACGAGACCGATCTCTAAGGCTCCTTATCGTATGGCACCTATCGAGATGCTTGAGGTGAAGAAGCAGCTCGAGGAGTTAGCAGAGAAGGGCTTCATCCTCCCTAGTGTAACTCCTTGGGGTGAACCAGTTCTCTTCGTCGGAAAGAAGGATGGGTCAATGAGGTTATGTATCGACTACCGAGAGTTGAACAAGGTGACGATCAAGAATAAGTACTCATTGCCCAGTATCGACGATCTTTTGGATCAGCTGCATGGAGCTTCATTATTTTCGAGGATCGATCTGAGATCCGGATATCACCAACTGAGGGTGAGAGAGCAGGACATAGCCAAGACGGCATTTCAGACCAGATATGGACACTACGAGTTTGTAGTGATGCCATTCGGGCTTACGACCGCGCCCGCGGTATTCATGGAGTTGATGAACAGCATCTTCATCGACTTCCTAGACCAGTTTGTAGTTATCTTCATAGATGACATTCTGGTTTACTCTTGCATCAAAGAGGAGCATGCAGGACACTTGAGGATCGTTCTTCAGATTTTACAAGACAAAGAGCTCTACGTCAAGCTCTCTAAGTGCGAGTTTTGGATGTCCATGGTAGCATTCCTTGGTCACATCATTTCAATTAAAGGGATCAAGGTAGATCCAGCGAAGATCGAGTCAGTAGCATCATGGCCGCCTCCTAATAACGTCAGGGAGGTATGCAGCTTCTTAGGATTGGCGGGCTACTACCGGCGTTTTGTTGAGGGCTTTTCAGTTATCGCCCGACCGCTCACTTCCTTGCTAAGGAAGTCTACGAGGTTCGTATGGTCCCAGCCGTGCCTGCAGAGCTTTGAGGAGCTGAAGAAGAGGTTGACCTCTGCTCCTATCCTAGCTCTGCCAGAGGGCAATGAGGATTTTGTGGTTTACAGTGATGCATCCAAGCATGGCTTAGGATGCGTTCTGATGCAGAGGGGTAAGGTGATTGCTTACGCGTCTCGACAGTTGAAGACGTACGAGGGGAATTACCCTACCCATGATCAGGAGCTAGTTGTTGTGGTTCATGCTTTGAAGATTCGGAGACATTATTTGTACGGAGCGACGTGTCAGATATTCACAGACCATAACAGCCTGAAGTACATATTCACTGAGCGGGAGTTGAATAACCGTCGGAGGAGATGGTTAGAGTTGATCAAGGACTTTGAGCTTGAGATCTTATACCACCCGGGGAAGGCTAATACGGTAGCATATGCCCTTAGTAGGAAGACTCGCTAGGCTGATAGCTCAGCCACAGTTACAGCGAGACCTTGCGTGGCTAGAGATGGATATCCACTTTCCGGATTCCGACAGCTACCTATCCACCTTGGAGATAGTACCTGATCTGTTGGCCGAGATTCGACAGAAGCATGAGAGTTGCCTAGCTTTGACACAGATCCGAGACCGGATGTCTCGAGGTGAGGCGCCGCAGTTTACGGTTGGTGCTGATGGAGTTTTGAGACATCAAGAGCGTATTTGTGTGCCTTCAGATCGAGAGTTCAGACAGAGGATCCTTCAGGAGGCTCACTCTTCACCTTACTCAGTGCACCCCGGTGTGAGTAAGATGTATCAGGATACCAGACGCTCTTTTTGGTGGGGAGGTTTGAAGCCAGACGTGACGAGATATGTAGTTTAGTGTGCGACTTGTCAGCAGGTCAAGATTGAGCATCATCGACCAGGAGGCGAGCTACATCCACTTCTTGTTCCTCAATGGAAGTGGGAGGACATCTCTATGGACTTTGTGACCAGTTTGAGACCGAGTCGAGGTTTTGATGCTATCTAGGTCATAGTAGATCGACTAACAAAGACCGCACATTTCATTCCGATCAAGGAAACGTGGCCGGTAAGTCGATTGGCCAAGGAGTTCACTAGACAGATAGTGAGACTTAATGGAGTACCTAGGACTATAGTCTTTGATAGATACAGACGGTTCCCTTCGAGGTTCTGGCAGCAGGTGCATGCCGCCCTAGGTACGAGTCTGCAGTTCACGACTGCTTATCATTCTCATACTGATGGTCAGTTCGAGCGGACCATCCAGACTCTGGAGGACATGTTGAGAGCCTGCGTGTTAGACTAAAGACAGGTGTGGCCAGATCACCTTCTCTTAGTGGAGTTTTCGTATAACAACAATTGGCACGCATCGATCAGGATGACTCTTTATGAGGCTTTATACGGACAGAGATGCCATACATCGTTGTGTTGGGATGAGCCGAGCAGTGCTAGTGGAGTAGCATCTGAGAAAATACATGATGACATGGCTCGAGTAGGAGTGATCAGCGAGCGGATGTTAGCAGCGCAAAGTCGACAGAATTCTTATGCAAATAAGAGGCGCAGACCTATGGAGTTCAGAGTTGGAACACAGGTTTGGTTGAGAGTATCCCCGAGACGAGACGTCAGACGTTTCGGTGTCAAGGGAAAGTTGAGTCCCAGATAAGAGGCGCATAACTCAGGTTTTGAGCGAGTTGGAGAGGCAGCTTACAGACTTGCTTTGCCACCGAGACTCGAGGGTGTTCACCCCGTCTTCCATGTGTCTCAGCTACGGGAGTACATACCAGACCCAAGACACATTGACGGTCATGGGGATCTAGTGATCGAGCCAGACCACACGTTCGTAGAGCACCCGGTGGCTGTCTTAGAGCGTTGTATGAGACGCTTGCATTCGAAGGACATACCGATGATGAAGATTCAATGGTCTATGCGAGGAGTTGATAAGGCAACTTGGGAGACAGAGGATAGTATCTATAGGAACTATCCGGAGTTTTACGTTGGGCTGGATGCATCGTTAGCGTAGTCAGTTTGTTTGGTTTTTCTTTTGTTGCGTTGCGTACGCTTTTGTGTGACGTTTTGAGTTACGTGCCCCGAGTGGGAATATATGAGTTCTGTTTTTTTGTGTGTTGTTATGTGATCGTTTGCCTTTTGCAAGTTTCGAGACGAAACTTCTTTTAGCGGGATCTGATGTAAGACCTCAGTTTTGCCTTCACCACCTCGCGGTAAAGAAGGCCGCCCCTGCGGCACAGGTGATCCGCCCCCACGGATCTGCTACAGATCGGCCCGATCTGTTTTTATTCCGTTTTATCTTTTTTCCATAGATAGAATATCCAATCTTCTATCTATGGGCCGACTTCCTTATCTTTTTCCTAACCTTAGACGTCCTTCCTTTTAATCTTTTCATCCTCTCCTATATATTCCGTTATTTCCTCCTTTTTCCCGTTTTCCGCTTACGTCTTCTTCAACCCTGAAGCTGCAGCCGTCTCCCTTTCTTCCTGCGACCTTGTTGAACGTGTAAGTTCATCTCTTCTGGTTTCTTCATCACGCTCATACAGTTGTTGCATGTCTTCTCCTCCTGTTTCGGTTTCTTCTTTTCGTTCTTGCTTTTCTTCTTCTCCAAGAATCAAGTTTGAACCTTGATTCTTGTTAGCATCCTCTTTGTTGATGTGTTGTTGTTCTCAGGCTCCCTTGGTTAAGTTGTGACGTGGTTGTGTGTTGAGAAAGGCAAGCTTTGGCCTTTGGTGAAGTTCCTTGTTGTCGAAGGAGAAGTCGGCATTCTATTGCAGAAACCGCCCTCGCGGCCATCCGCCCCTGCGGTTTCCTTTGCAGTAGCTCCCGTCTTTGGTGATCTGCTTCCTTCCTTGCTTTCCTCGTTCCTTTCCTGGTTTCTTATGGTTGTTCCTTGTCCCCTGTGTCTGCTGTAAGACTAATGTTGAGCCCTTAGCTTGTGTAGATCTCTTAGAGATCATTGAGACTAGAAGTTATAGACTTCTAGCAACCGTTTCGTTTCTTATTCGTGATGCTTGTGTGAACAGGCTTTCCTTGCTCCTTTGCTGAGGGAAACTGAGCCGTCTCTGATTTGTTTGTTGAGCTTTGAGTTACCTTCGAGTGAGGTAAGTCCCTTGGACTTACTTAGCTTCATTCCGTATATTGGTTTGAGTGTTTTGGCTTGTTTGTGTTGTTATTACTGTTTATAACGAATAACCGGAAGAGGATTCACCCTTTCTAACCTTAACTGGTCCAAGTGTATGATAACCGGGCGGTAACCACTTGTCTAGTTCTACAGGAGACTAGAATGTGCTCTTGCAATCCAGACCCGTAGTTAACGGATAGTACTGATCTATTCCTATTGGTAGACGGAAGTGAAGGCGAGTTTCGGGAGATTCTCGTGTGAAAAAAGAAGTTGAATTAGTAATGGATAACCTTAATGAAAGATAATAACCGGTTGATGTGTGAGCATGCTATGTGTTTCCTTTACCTTATTTTTGTTAGGTGTGCCAAGGCCACGGGGGACGAGAATGTGGCGAGTGATCATCTTTTGCAATCCCAGCGGCTTCGGAGCCGCAACAAGTGTACATCCTGACAAATCTAATCCCATGGAAGTGGCGATGTGGGTCACCAGCCTGCCACATCAGATATTGCCCTTCGACTTCCCTTTTATCTTGTGCAAATCATCTTCCAACATGGCAGCAAAGTCTAGAACGTCTCCTGTGACCATACAAAATAAACTCAAAAGCTCCCCCTGTCTAACCTCCTATGACCATACAGAATAAACTCAAAAGCGGAAGGCGAGGTGGAAGATAAGCTTCAGGATCAGAGTATACTTCACCAGAATTAGGAGATATATGAGTGTTCCGTTGCATGGGAAAGCTAGCAGCTTTGCAAGAGAGCATATGAGTGTCAAGAAGAATATCATGAATATATTTGTGTTCATTAGGAAGAAGGCCTGAAGAGTCACGAGCAATTTCCATGTTCCGAAAGAATCTAGCAAGGCCAAGATCCTTGATTGTGAAAGCATGATCAAGTGCAGTCTTGAGAGAAACAATTTCAAATGCGACATCACTAGTGATCAAAACATCATCTACGTACACCAACACATTGGCAATACCTAAGGTGGATTGTTTCACAAATAAGGAGTAGTCTTGATGAGATTGAATGAAGTGTAACTTAAGGAGGAGTTGAGTAAACTCAAGTCCTCCAAGCGACACACACAAAAACCTTCATCACGAGAACTGAATTTTTGATAGAGCATAAATATTGCAAAATCACCAAATGAAGATTTCCAAAATCAATCGAAAAATTGAGAACACAAATCAAGGATTCAAACTAAATATACATAGAAAATTAAAAGAAATAGCAGCCGAAGTAAATTTTCACAAAACCCTAAGCAGAGCTTTGAAGAAACAGAAAAAGAGACAGTCGATTCTCTCTCGAATTTTCTCTACACCTTTGTCGTCCACCACCGTCCACGAAACCACCTCTTCGGCGGACCAAAGGTTGTCATCGTGGTTGGCTCTATCCAGTGCTTCCTTGGATTTTTTTCTCACCAAGGCTATTGGCTCACCTCCCGTCGCCGACGTCTGCCTTTTCATGTTCCTCGCCGAACATTCTATGTCGTTCTTCATACCAGATATAGGGTTTGAAGACAGAGAAGGGGGGAGATGAAGAGTAAATAATGACACGTTGTGTTTCAACAGTAAAAAAAAAAAAGAGGTAAATTTAATTAATGAGAAAATGGTATGGGCCTAGTTAGTTGAGCAAAAAGTGAAAAAAGTCTAGTTAGCAAATTTGACGTTTGGAGTGTCCAACCGAAATCTTTCAACGCTCAGATTTTAAAAATTTTAAATGAATCTAAAAGAATTTCGGTTCCGGAGCCCATAAGAAGGATCAATTTCCACTTGCGGGGTTAAACAACTTAAAACCGGCTTCCATTACGGGACCCTATGTTTAAAACTAGCTTCCATTACGGGACCCAAATACGAAATTAAGTAGATAAAACTTCCATTTCGGGACCCAAATGCGAATGGTTTAAACCCCTGATTACGCATGACGGTTGCGGAAGTAGGGTTACGGATAAAGAAATTTTATGGGCTTGCATAATATCCCGTTAATATTTGGTGATGTTGCAATGGAGCACTTGAATACAAAGACATCAAATGAGATCAGTAAAGTTGCATCAGTAACTCTACCGGATCCAAACCGCAAAGACATGATTTGATGCACTAATTTACAACACGGAATTAGACAAACCTGAGACAACAAGCAAATATAAGGGAAGAGAGAGGTGTTTATAGATTGACAAGAAGAGGATCCTGCAAACTAAACAGCCAACAAAGGCTTTGTTCCACCAACAACATGTAAATATAAAGCAAGACAGATAGTAATAATAACAGATGATTTTGTACTAAAATACCTAACAACTTCCCTACCCTTACCAACAACTTGATCACAAACAACATTAGAACCTCTTCTTAATCCATCCAACAACTTCCACAGCAAGAAATCAACAATCGATCTCAACGTTTCGAACGTCACTCTCCCTGTCATATCGATAACAAATCTCCGGTTACGTGGAACCGACAATGTCTGCATTTTATCAAACACCCATCTCTTTGTCGAGTTAACTGTGTCTTCTTGATTTCGAAACTCATCTTGGTCACCATTCGTCGAACTACCAGAGTTCTTATTTGTTAGAACTTGATGAGATGTCTTGACAAAAGTTTCTACAGCTCCATTACAAACCGAAACCAGTATGTCTCTAACTTTTCCCTCGTGTTTTGGGTTTGTTAGTCCGGCAAAGAGCTCATCATATATGTTGACATCTAATGTTTTGTCAAGATATGCAGACACAGCTGTGGATACAAACACCTGTATACTATTACCCATCATATCCTTAAACTTGTCACTGCAAACTACATCTAGCATACTCGAATCCGGATTCGACAACTGAATTTGTTCGCGGCTAGCATAAAATCCAAGCACTAGATTCCTAGCAAAACTACCAGCCACAACAGAAACAAAACCAGTACCAGCATTAGATAAAACCCTATCCATTACCTGATCAGTGATGCTTGATTCAATCCCATCCTTGTTTTCGGATTGATAACCTCTTATTACTCCAATGGTGAGAGCCTCAGATAATCTAGACACTGATTTGCAAAACTGATCCGATTTCGCAATCTTCGAGACTTGTATCAAGCTATTAGGGATTTCATCAGAATCCGAGCTGATAAACTCCTTCAAATCCCTAGACACAATACTGATTGCCTCTGCAGAATCGGAAACGATCTCGAGGATTGAAATTAGGGCTTCTATCAATCTCGAGAGTTTCTTTCTTTTCCTTGTTACAGATGGCGAGTGGTAAAGCCGATAGGTGCCATAGGTTGAAGCGCCGAATAGCGCGAACAAGACAAGCCATTTTTTCCTCCGTTTGGAGAAATCTATTGTTCTGTTTAGCAATTGAAGATCCATATGCGGGAGAGAAAAAAAGCCCAAACCCTAGAAAAGTATGGCTAGAGGTGTTTTTGAGAATCAAGAACCCTAGGTTTCTGTGGTTTGATATTAGGTCGGCAATTTAACAGATGTCAACTGAAGAGGAAGTGTTGCGATGACGAACCTTAGAGATGATATGATGATTCGCCTGGTCTGATCTTAACATTGAAAGAAACGTTTCAGAAACGAAAGCACGATTGGGAGGAGGATAAATTCAGGAGCTCTGTTCTATGATTGCTGTGATATCAAACCTGGCGGATGTAACGACCAAAACGATGCGTTCAAGTCTCTCGTCTCAGATTTCACCTACCTACCTGTACCTACCTGGCTTACCTGGCTACCACGTAGTTTTTTTTTCAAATTATCTCTAACCAAAACGATGCGTTTTGGAACTCCACGGCACCAATTTGAAGTGGTGAAATCATCCAATTTGAAGTCAAAACGATGTCGTTTCTCTTCTTTGCTCAACATGTCTCCTTCGCGCATAATCCTTGTTTCCTCTTCTTGCTCACTTCACAGTCCACCCCTTACAAGTGATTTCTGTCTCGCCGTCGCCGGTCACCACCTCTCTGCTGCAGTGCCGCTCACCATCCCTAACGACCACCACCCAACGCTGTTTCAACTTCCCGATTCATAAGTTCCCTTCTCGCAAGGTTTTTTTTTTATTAATTTTGTTGAATAATTTTAAGTTCGCCCCCGATTAATATTAGGTTAGGTAGTTTTGCCCACCGATTTTGCAATTCTTTTCGTGGCTTACCTTCATGTTATCATAGATAATGGGTTGTAATTATCGGTTAAAATGAATTTTGGGGATTTAAATTAATTCATGTTTTTTCTTCTGATATAACCCTAGTGATATATCCTGATTTGTTGTAACTTTTGAATTGATTTTAGTTATTAATCTTCTGATTAGAAGTCCATTTTGTGGAGATTTTGCAGTTTTGGTGGTAAAGTTCATTTGCACTGATAGTTGGTTAAGAAGTTAGCTTCTGAGTTTGTGTTCATATCAAACTATAATTGTAAGGACTCATCTTCTGAATATGTATGGCGTTTGCTGAAGAAGTAAGCTAAGAACCACTTGCAGTTGGGGAAGATTTGTATTCTGCTGTGATTTTGGTGCCATAATCTAATGACTACTTGCTTCTCACATTTGGCTTCCTGGGTTCCATTTTGTTCATTAAATTCGCGGCCTCTGTTACATCCGACCCTCTCTGTGGTTTGTCCTATAAATCGGCATTCTCAAGTACAATCTCTGTGTAGTGCTACGACACCAAACAACTCCAATTCACCTCCAGACGAGGAGCCTGATCTTGATTCTGAGAACAAAACAAGTAAGATTCGCCCTCGCAAGAAACTAGCCCGAGATGACCCTGCTAAGGTATTCCCATCAACACTACCGAGAAAGCCAAGGAGGGGTCGCAGGAGTGAAGCATCTGCCGTTGAGGATTATGTACGAGAATCACTCGGAAGGACTTTTGCTACTATCCGGGAGCAGAATCCTGAACTATGTATGGAGAAAGAAAGGATACTTAAGGAGAGATCGGACAATGATAACGACTCTGATATCAGTGATGATGAAGAGGAAGTTGAAATTGATCAGCAAATGATGGTTGAGGAGGAGGATCCAAATTGGCCTCTGGATGCTGATATTGGATGGGGCATTAGAGCTTCTGAGTATTTTGAGAAGCATGCTATTAAGAATGTCATTGGTGAAGACGGTTCAGAGATCGATTGGGAAGGCGAGATAGATGATAACTGGGTTCAGGAGATCAATTGCTTGGAGTGGGAAAGCTTTGCTTTCCATCCTAGTCCTTTGATCGTTCTTGTTTTCGAAAGATATAACAGGTAATTATCTCTATTATCCAGCTCGTTCACATACTGAACGAGCTGAACATGAAAATATCGAAGTTCAGCATACTTGTTGAAGCTACTATGTAATGACTACTTGTTGGCTTTTTTGTTACAGAGCAAGTGATAATTGGAAGATTCTTAAGGAGCTTGAAAAGGCACTTAAAGTCTACTGGAATGCCAAGGATCGATTGCCACCTCGGGTAAAGCCTAACCCCTGTCTATTTATCGTCTTCAAGCCGCTTTAGTTAAGATGATAGCTTCATTGTTATACTGGTTTTCAAACAGGCTGTTAAGTTAGATATCAATATAGAGAGGGATCTAGCATACGCTCTCAAGGTTCGCGAGTGCCCTCAGATACTATTTCTTCGGGGTCACAAGATATTGTACAGAGAAAAAGGTTCGACTTGTTTCTGTTTGGTACCCGTAAGTTTGTTTCGTTCATCGTCGAATAACCATACCGTTTTCTTGGTGCAGAGTTTCGAACAGATGATGAACTAGTCCACATGATTGCTTTCTTTTACTACAATGCCAAGAAGCCTTCCTGCATCAATGAAGCTGCTCTTACTCCTTAGTCCAAAGCTTGTCTTGTCTTCATACTCAGCTCGGAGTCCTTGGGACGAAGAGGAAAACGGAATCAGTTCAAAGCTTGCCATTTTACTTCTTGGTTCCTGGATTGATGAAGCTGGTCTTCTTATGTCAAAACAAAGATATGAGGCTTATTAGAACACCTTGTAAGATCAAACCGACTTTATCCATCCAAAAATTCACTGTACATCACGAAATGAGAACAGGAAAGTCGATGAAGTCATTTGCAAGTTCACAAGCTCAGTTTTTGTAACTTCAGAAGCTAAGATGGCCATTGCAACTTCACAAACTAACAATCTTTGCAACTTCATGACCTGAGACGGGCATCAGCCAGATCATCTGCAGCTTCACAAGCTCACAATCTTTGCATTAAAACCTAACCTTATAAAACGAAATAAGAGCAGGAAAGGAGATGAGGATCATTTGCAATTTCACAACCTCACTCTTTGGATTCATTACTGAGAGTACATTCACGCTTACAATGGACAACTTCATGACGCCTGAAATCAATCTATAAGGAATTTAACACGCAAAAAATATATCTACTATCAATCTATTATGTTTACACCAAAAATAATTCACAGTTGAGATAAAAGGATTCACACTTTGATCAGTCCAGGATATTTAGACAGATTTGAGACATCAAGAAGATACCTCTGTCAAAGGGCAACTAAACTTCACAAAAGAGGGTAGTTTTGGCAATGCTCTTAGCCAGAAAGAGCAGATAGACAAAATAAGGTATAGCATATACCCCCTCGTAACAACCAGAAAATTTCTTCAGAGAAATGGCATAACAACTTACAAGTTTCTCATTCACAAGCGACGAGCTTGGGTTTGCATATATGCCTCTATACATGGTCTAGGATGGATTCTTACCTGCAAAATCAGCTCACGAGCTCTTTAAGCTAATGTTGTATTTGGCATGTATACTGCAATCGTCGTCGTCAAGGTCACTAAAAGAAATTTCCTCCTCAATACCTAAGGGAATGGGTGCAACACCCTTTCCATCATCCAATGACTCGTCCTCTGGCCAGTCATCATCCTCCTCGTCGACATCAAAACTGTGAAGCAGGAGTTTAGGTGGCAAAACACCCATTGTGTTTTTCTCTACAACTACTGGATTTTCTAAAATCACAGACTTGTCAATGAATTCTGTCTCAGAACCTGTAATTGTGTGATTTTTAGTTTCAGAATCATATATTATGCTGGAAGAAGCAGATTCAGATGAAAACGGCCAGAACGAGTAGTTGTCTGCTTGCTGAAAACAAGGTGATGAAGGACCAAAGTCATCTTGTGGAAAAGCGTTTTCTTTATAATAGCGTTGTCGCTCCAATTCTTCCTTGTTACGCTTTTGTAACTCATGCATCCACTTTGCCCTCGCTTCCACAACCTACAATAGTTACAGATCAGAATCAATCTGATAGCTTAGTTGTCTCACATCACATTGATGTATAAAGAACAAAGGTTTAAATCAAAACCATTGGAAATTAGAGCAAATTCTAGACTACAATGTCACATGGTTATTCAATAGATGTTCAGCACAAAGTAGCAGAAACATCATTGATGATGGAACTTTTATGTCTTCCACTAATTCTCCCAATTAAAGTTGTACATCCTCCACCTGTGCTATCAAACTTTGCACAATCATAGAAGTATGTGAATTCTATACAGCAAGGCAAAATGAAATTGTGAGCATGAACATAGTTCTCATTCTTAAGGGGTGGTAACAGACACACATTAATAGCAAAATATACAGCATTATTATTGGCTCAATAATAAAGGAGCGTAATTCTGAAACATTGAGGACCCAATGCACTACACTGTACACTAAGCTTCTCTGTGACTTCTTCCGAGAGCATCATCAGGATAGGAAGAGAGTGTATGTTTCCAGCCTTGCCAAATACCATTGAGGACTTGACTTGAATGATTAGCATAGTGTTTTGTGAACATAATCATATCTAAGAGATCCACCATATAAGTCTTCAGTTCATGATCTTCTAAGTTTTGGTGCAATTAAAAAATCAGCAAAATAACAACAGGCATGATACAGTCCTTTGTTTAGCAATGACGATGTATGCTCCTATCTATTGTTCTTTTACCATTAACACACAATGGAATAGACTCATGGAAGAACAAAAAAAAATACTTACTTGGGAGGTTGATAGAAGCTCAGCATCATGCTTGTTGAGCCTTGAATGCAAGAGAACAAAATAGACTTTCCAAAAGTATCCTACACTCATATGAGCAGGACATAGCTCAATTCTCAGAGCTCTTAACCTTGGTGTAAGGGATTCAATGGCTATGGCATGTTCCTTCTGTGACTCTGACATGTCAAAATCTATTAATAAAAAAAAATAGGCAAATGGGTATTAGAGCTATTGAAGAACTTGCTGAAAGAGAAAAGGTTATCATTTTCAAGTTTCAACTGGTTGATTTGATGATAAAAAAAAAGTTGAGAGCGATTTCACGAGAACCAGGCAACATAAAAAACAGATCATCAGAATTTGAACATTGCAAAGGGTAAGCGATTTGAAGGTTCACATACCGTCTAAATCATCTTCTTCCTCGATAGGATAGTCCAACCATGTCTCGGGATGATGAGCAATGTTACCGGCGAAGGACAAGACCTCATCCCTCAAACCAACCGCGTTATAAATCCAATCAGGCTCTTCCACCTTTGATCCTAATTGATCGTAAATAGTATTCACTTGAAAATTATCTAGAACAGCCCGATCCCGATCTCTATCTCCAACATCCGACGGACCACCACTTTCTCCATCGTTGCCAGAGATGGACGGATCGAGCTCGGAGACTGTTATCTGATCTGATCGGAAGGGTGGCGGAGGAGGCGGTGGTGGCGGAGGAGAGAGAAAATTGGGAACAACAAGGAACTGACGGGTTAGGGTTTCCTTAAATTCGCTCAGATCATCATTAACAGTAACACTAGGCGATTTATTCTCATCTTCCTCCTCGTGATCCTCCTGTGAACGGTTATTCCTGTTTAGGCGGTCGGGAAACGAAGACTTGTTATAAATGTTGTGATCATTGCGAGAAACATCATAATCATGTTGGGAATTCTGTTCGCCTTCGTCGTCGATGCCGAGAGAATTGGCGAAGGAGCGTGACAGCCATGACATTGAGGATATCCAGAATCAATACAAAATTCGCTAAAATCCGTGATTGAATCCAACCGCCAATTACGATCTCGACGAAATTAAAGAATCAGTCTCTGGAGCTCATTTGCAGTTGAAGAAAACGAAATCGATGCTTCAAAAGTTTTTTGAGAGAGATTGAAGAAAGTAAAGGGAAGAAAATAAACAGGAATTGGGATTTCAGGGGGAAAGGGATCGAAGAACAATTATATGATATGATTGTCAGCTTTGATTAATCGGACCATCCAGGCTTCTTTTTGGGCGGATTAGTATCGTTATTAAGCATAAAGTGGGTCCCTTTTTTTGTAACCAGTTGTAATAAACACTTTTGTGAGGTGGAGGAATTATTTTTGTGGGACCTATCTCAGGTTGATTAGTTACAATTGGGCCTGTGTTGATTTTAGCCGATACTTAGCCCGGCCCATTTATCTAATATTTGGGCTAACTCGTGCCTTGTTTTCAAGCCCAATGGGCTACTATGCTTCATTGGTTAAGGCCCAAATTATGATGGGCCTCTCGTCGGGTTCAATAGAGCTAATTCCATGTAGCCCATTATTTTCAAATATCACCACAATTTAAAGCAACTTAAAATTAAACTATTTTATGATTTTTACAGATTTTGAGAAATTAAAGTGAACTTAATGAAATGTTTTTTTTTTCATATATAAATGAGAAAATTTTATAGAATAAAATTATTGAAGAATATATCTAAAATAATCTAAACATCAATTCATGTTGTTGTTTATCAATTTTAAGGTACATTTTAATTTGAATTTCACCAATCTAAAACAGATTTTATAGTTTGTTTTAACTTTAAACTACGATCTTAACGTGTTTTTTTTGTACTATAAGGGCCCGTTTGGTTCCAACTCCGAAAACGGAAACGGAATGGAAACGAATTTAGTCCATATGTTTATCCTTATTCATGAAATTTTATAGAATCATTCCTTGTGAATTAATGCAAAATGCACTTGTTTTCCCACATTTTGTTTCCCTATAGGGTATCAAAAGTAATCAAACTCTACTCCAATTCCTTCAAACCATAAGGAATGGTTCCACAAACTTTCATGAATAATGGTATACGTATGGACTAGATTCGTTTTCATTCCGTTTCCGATTGCGGAGTTAAAACCAAACGGGCCCTAAATAAATATAATTTTACATGTTCTAAGAACGAAAAAATTAGATTAAATAGGCTCTTTTTATCAGCTTTTGTTTTGAAGCCTTCTAATTTTACCCTATATATTTTTACATAAAACAATTAAATTAAATAAAAATATATTTTACTAAATGCATTTATTTTAAGGAAAATTTTAATATAATAATAGTAGTAAAAAACCTAATTATTTATTTTACTCGCCTAAAATAGGTTAATGCATTGACTTTACTTCATCTAGCAGAATAATGAACTTTAGTACTAATTAGCCTCTAAATAAATAATTAAAGCAAAGCTCTCATCATGGATTATGTTAAGAAATGCAGCCCTTTTGAGCTGGATTAATCTTAATCTCTCACCTCTTAAACCTCTATTCTTATAAATTTTGTAATCAAATCAATTATACAATTCAAACTATTGAAAACAATGTTACCAAGAAAATATCAAGTAATATAATTGCGTTCAAACCAAAAATTATTCTTAATTTGAGATATGGAAAACCACCGTTACAAAGAAATAGATTTGTTTTCCTTGTCTATGCACTTTTCATCTTATGCACACAATTATTGTTTGATTTCGTTTATGGATGTAATACGAGTCGAATAAGTCGAGCATCAGTATGCTTATTATATGAGTTTTAAAATGTGTTTATATTCGGCTTGTTTAGAAAGTGAACGAGCTCGAGCCGAGTTTTTTACGAGCTGAGCCTAAATTTTATACGAGCTTTAAAATGTGTTCATATTCGGCTCGTTTAGAAAGTGAACGAGCTCGAGCCGAGCTTTTGACGAGCTGATCCTAAATTTTATACGAGCTTTAAAATGTGTTCATATTCGGCTCGTTTAGAAAGTGAACGAGCTCGACCTGAGCCCGAATAGCTCAGCTAAAATAATGCTCTTGTAGTATTTTTTAGCCGAACGAGCCGATTTTTATCCGAACGAGCTGAGCATTGGCATGCTCAAGCTCGACTCGTTTATAAACGAGCCGAGCTTTTGACAAGCCGAACACGAGCCTAGACCAAATAACTTGTCTCATATTACAACCCTAATCTCGTTGTTAAAAATGAGCGAGGCAAAAGTCTTCTCGTTTTTCTTCAACCAAGTTGTTCACATTTTGTTTGTGAACCATTTTAACACCTTAGCCCCGATATGGCGTTCAGTTTCACAATAAAGGTGAGCAATTTGTCAAGTCCGTCATTTTTTGAACCGAATCCTACACACGTTCATATACACACACATAAAAGCCGGTAACGATTTACAATATTTAAAAAAAACTAATTCACAACATAAACCAATTTATGAAATGTGAATCATTTTTAATTTATTGTAGATCAAAATGATCCAAGAAAGCCTCAATTTTCACTCTAACTTATTACTATATAGCTTACATAGATAAAAAATTGGGGGTAACTTTTGATAAAGATTAGACAGGAAGGCATGGATTTGATAATCCAAAAGCAACAAGTCTACTCCTAAGCTACATTGCTTTGCTTGTATGGGTTTTAAGACAAGCAAATCTTTAGGATAACATAAGTTTATATTAAACATAAAAATCATTGCAATTAATAGTTTACTAAAAATGATTAATTATAAAATTAAGAGGACCACCCACATTGTTTATACTTTATTATGTATAAAACTGACCCTATTCATAATGCACCAAACAAAGGTATCTTAAGCCGCCTCGCACGCCGAGGTTCCTAATTCACTTTTGTGTGCTTAATTAACCCCTTTTATCATTAGTTAACAATTTAAATAAATCTAATGCTTTTCAATTTTGATCTCGGCATTGGTTGCGTATGTGCACGATTCATATGCACTTTGTTTTTATGAAGAGGTGTATGATTGTGCATATGATAAAAGCACAAGGTGCACGATTATAGTGTATGATAGTGCGCCTTGTATTTAAGTCATGATAAACGTACATGAGAAGCACGTAGGCATGACAATTTTATTCAAATTTGACGGACATCCGATAACCCGATCCATATTAAAAGGGTGAAAATCAGACATGAAGCGGGTGAAAGCGGATGACGGATGAAGTGGATGATGGATCGGGTCAGATTCGGATGGACATTTCATCCACCCATCACCCGATCCATCATCCATTCACCCATCCGACCCGTTTCCCCCGCTTACACCCGTTATATTTATTGATTGTTTACTTGTTTAGTGTTCTTTAGTTCCTTTTAATTTGATTTATAACTTGGTGATTTAAGCAAAATTTGTACATTTGTCTAGTTCCTATTATGATCTTATTGTATGTTATGTATTGCTAAATTTCTCAACTTTTTAAATACTTAAACTTATAACACTTCTTGTAATATTTCCACTTGGATGATTTGTATTGACTTTATATTTATCATGTATTTTATGTATAAGGCTTTTTCGGATTGAGTTTATTTTTATTATTGTTAACTTTCCGCATTCGAATCCGAGTCTAATATCGATTTAAAGGAAATGTGTAGAAAACTCGAATACCACCCGATCCACCGGCTTCATCCGTTGGATGCGGGTAGTGGGTTTGGCGGGTGGCGGGTCAGGTGGGGTGGATGAGATTTTCTCGCAGGTTGGGTGGCGGACAGGGTCATCCACCCACCACCCGATCCATTGTCATCCCTAGATGCACGGTCATGCATTCCTTATAAAGCAAAGTGCACAAAGAGGTAAAAAAAAAACAAGAAAACTCTAAACAGATTAGGTTTTATGTTTAGCATCTCTCAAAGGTACCGTTACCGTATGAGAAGTTAATGTTCCTATATATGTTCATGACAAAATGTCTTAAATTTGAACCAAGGAAACTCAAAACCGATAAGGTTTTCGTTTTCTATGAAAATATGAACGTACGAAAACACGAGTATTTACAAAGTTAAGTGAACCTACAGACAAGCCGACAATAGGAAGAGTACAACTATCTTGGACTAGTTGACACTTAGGCACGTTAAGTGAACCTACACACAAGTTTACGGTTCTATCCTAAAACTAATCGACAATAGGAATAGATCTAAGACTTATATATAAGATTCACATAGTATCATATTCTCGATGAGGAACATTCCACGCATCTCAACACTCATCAACCTTACGTATTAGGTTCGAAACATGACCTTTTTTAAGACTCATGCTGATTCAAACATGACCCTTTCTAAGTTGTTGATCTTTAGTCAAGTTACATAAAAATAGGTATTCTCCCTATTAGTTGTTATTAAAATGAAAGTTGGTATGATTAGCAGGATTAATGTATTATTGCACCTCCCACATGCACTCTGCAACTCTTATAATTACATTTTAAAATTAAAAAAATGCAACTTCAAAAGAGTTGTTTGCACCCCAGATTCCTAATCCAATTATTAACATGGATAATTATATAAATATTCTGTTTTGGCTAATTTCAGATCTGTGGTTATGACTTTTAATTGTCCTAATTAAACCCTAAGTGTCCGTTTGGTTGGACGGGGGAATGAAAACGGAATGGAATCGAATAAGGGTTGAGAAAGGAAATGGAATGGATGAGATTACTTTTATGTGTTAAAACACCTCTAACCAAACGTAGTTTTTGATTGATTCGAAATCATTCCGTTACCGGGAATTATTCCAGGTGCTTCCAAACGGGGAAATGTATTATTGTTAATCATTTCAAACCCTAAAAAACATAACTTAAACACACGCTTGTTGGGGTTTAACAGTTGCATTTGCATGCATGCTCTTAAAAACAACAAAGTGATGATCCTAAGCTTGCATGTCAAGCTACACATACAACAACATCATCATCATTCATATTTTCTTCATCTTCTTGTTCTGTAAAATCATCTGCCATTGCAATGATCCCCATTCCCTCATCTATATTGCGTAATCTGCAATTGAAAACAAAACAAAAGTTTAAAATATTAATGGATGACATTGCTGTCATATGTATCAATGTATGTTGGGTATATAAAAATTTTAGAAATTATGTAGTACTTCAGATTTGGAAATCACTAGGATGTGGATCACACAGTGAGACTTATTTAGTCTAATAACAACAAATTTATAGGGGTGTATTCAATCCAGACTTTATTTTGACTGATTCTTAATAATCATAGAATTTGCTGATTTTGTAGAATATTTTAATTCTATAGAGTCAATACAGATTATGTGGGATATTTTAATTTTATATAGAGTCAATACAGATTCTGTCCGCCACCCGACTCGCGAGAAATCTCATCCACCCCACCCGACTTGCCACCACCCAAGCCCACCACCCGCATCCGATCCACCCGTATCCAACGGATGAAGCGGGTGGATCGGGTTATATTCGGTTGTTCTAAGCATTTCCTTTAAATTGATATTAAACTCGAATTTGAATGCGGAAAATTAATAATAATAAAATTAAATTCAATCTGAAAAAGTCTTATCCGTAAAAAAACATGATAAGTATAAAGTCAACACAAATCATCCAAGTGGAAATATTACGAGTGTTATAAGTTTAAGCTCTTGAAAAATAGAGAAATTTAGCAATACATAACATATATTAAGATCATAATAGGAAGTGAACAAATGTACAAATTTTGCTAAACAATCAGTAAATCACCAATTTATAAATCAAAAGATAACTAAAGATCACTGAACAAGTAAACAATCAATACATTTATAACGGGTGTAAGCGGGTGAAACGAGTCAGATAGGTGAATGGATGATGGATCATGTGATGGGTGGATGAAAGGTCCATCCGAATCCGATCCATCACATGCTTCATCCGCTTCATGTTGGGTTTTCACTCTTTTTTATTATGAATCGGGTTATCGGGTGTCCGTCGGATTCAGATGAAATTACAATCCCTATTCCAACAAGAGCACGACAAAATATAAAAATACATCCGACCATTAATTTTTAAAAAAAATTAAAAAGTGAACTCAAAACTCAAAAACTAGAATGACAAAACGAATCATTCTCAATAACATAAAGACAAAAACCAGAAAGCTCGCGACCAAGATACAACGACCTTCCTAGATTATCCGAGTATTGATAAACTAAGATACTGTTAAATAGTATAAAATGGATCGATCACCCTCTCTCGCGTTTTTTGGCATTGTGAAATGAAGCAAACATATATTAGTTTAGTTATTTCGTAAGAATCAATTGTCAAAGAACAACACCAAAAAATTTGCAGTACTCACCAATGAAGAAACGAAACGTAGTAATTGAGATCAGGAATCATCTGATGAACTTAGGCAAATGTAGGAATCTTACTATCATATATCATCATAAATGTGTTGACTCATTTATTGTAAATTTTGATTTCTTGATGTGTATGTAGCCAATCAAATCACCAATAAAAGTAACACCATCATGCCTTGCTTTGAATAATTTTCCCATCCATTTCAAATCATCTTAAATTTTGTTTGAAATTAACAAGTTTGATCATAATTTGTGTTTCTTCCTAGAAAAAAAAAAGTTAAATCCACCAGTTAAGTAATGCTATTTTTTTAGGATTGGGTCATTGCGGCCCGATTCGGGTGGGATCATCTCGGGTCGGTTTAGTTAACGTGTTTTTCGGACTTGTTAGGGTCGAGTCGGGTTCATGGTCGTTTTACCAATCAGCTTCATACGGATTTGTTCAAGTTTCGGGTTCATACAATGGTTTCACACATGTCGGTTTTATTCGGATTAAAACATTTATTGTTCATGCATATTAGGATTTTTGTTAAGTAGTCGGATGCTTTTGTAATTCGTCTCTCACATCAAGTTTATTCAACTTTTGTATTAATGCATGTCGTTCTTATTTTAACAAGTATAGTTGGATTTATTTTATTTTATTTTTAAAAAGGAAAAATTAATGATGTAGTGTGTTTTTTTTTTTTTTTTTAT
>BSUD01000004.1:836913-876874 GCA_033239045.1 Fagopyrum esculentum | reverse complement strand
TTTTGAGAAGATTAAGCTATTAGGGCAACTTTTTTTTTAAAAAAAAACAAACTAGGTCCCTAGTATTTTACAATTTTTAAAAAAAAGTAAATTATATATTATAATAATCTTTATTAGGCAGTTACCAATATTAAATAGAGATAATTAATTAGTAGAATATATAAATTATGCTAAAATTGAGGAAACCGTTAACTATTTTTATGGTAACTGTAAGCTTGAGATTTGAAAATCCTTTTTATCCACCATTATTAATATTTCAGTAGAAACCAAACGTCCAAACAAAGATCCTTCTGCACCACCATTCCTAAGTGAAGATCCTTCTGCACCGCCATTCCGAAACCATCAAATCGTGCGCTCAAGTCGACTGGAGCCAAAATCGAAACGATTGTTCATCCAAGGATCTCCAACACCTCGCCAAGACGGAGCTCTCTCCTCGTTGAATGAATATCGATCTTGAATGTCAATCGAAGAGTGTGTGGTGAACGACGTCGGACTTGGCTACGTCGTCTTCCTCGTTGCGGTGGTACATTTGGATAGGGGTTTAGGGCTTTGCTTACAGACGATGAATCTTCTTTACTCTTCTTCTCCCTCTATTGCACTACGACCTCACTGCCCACAACAATGACAACTGCTTCACTAGGTATGATATATTCGGATAAGGGTTGATTATGTACATATGTTGTTGTTTATGTACATATGTTGCTGCGAAAATATTACTAACTAACTATATATGTACCAAATATGTGGTTTGTATACATTTGGATAGGGGTTTGATGATACACATACATATTTTGTGTGTACATATAACATGATGTCAATTAGAATATGTACAGTTTTGTGTTTGCATGTACATATATTTGCAGTCTTTGGTGATTATGTACATATTTTGCTGCGAAAATGTTTCTGACTAACTATATATGTACATATGTTTGCAGTCTTTGGCGATTATGTACATATGTTGCTGCGGAAAACTTACCAAGTTTGATTCAATATCTTCGCCATGGATGAACGCAAGTTGGATTAACAATTGTCTGTTACGGAAATTTCGGAAAGGATGAATAGAAGGAAGATATTCTGATTTCCTTAATAAATTGAGAGATAAATATATTTACTTTCCCGTTTTGTAATAATTAATTGCTTAATAAATGGAGAGAGAAAGATATTATGATTTATTCAATATCCTCATTTTATTTTAATAAATCTTTTTATATAATCTGAAGGGGCCTATTTTGTACACATTATTAACTTGGGGCCTTTTATATGTTCATGGAAACAAAACATGCCTACTCCCCCATTTTACCCTTTTTTATTTCAAGTGTATCATAATGATCTCAAATCCGTGTATCAATGTTTATTACAATAAATAGGGCCGTTTGGTTTTAACTCTGGAATCGAAAACGAAATGGAAACGAATCTAGTTCATACGTATACCCTTGTTCATGTAAGTTTTTGAAATCATTCCTTGTGGTTTGAAGTAATTGGAGTAGAGTTTGATTACTTTTGATACCCTATGGGGTAACAAAATGTGGGAAAGCAAGTGTATTTTGCATTAAACCACAAGGAATGATTACATAAAATTTCATGAATAAGGATATACATATGGACTAAATTCGTTTACATTCCGTTTCCGTTTCCGGAATTGGAACCAAACGGGCCTAAATGTCCAAAATATGTTGTATATTATCAAATGACTGAATGAGGATTAGTTCATTCGATCTATATATAGAGAGAATAAATACTGTGAAAACAAACACTATCTTGTAATCATGAGAACAAACATTATTGTTTAATATATTATTCGTATTTATTATTAGTTTTGATACGAATGTGCTATATCGTTTAATGTATTATTCGTAGTTATTATTAATTATGATAGCTACCCTAAATATCGACCCTTAATACTCACCATTCGACGATCTAAGATTGTTCTCATGATACACAATAAGATTGTTCTCATTTAGAACCGGCTCTCTCTCTATATATATATTGTTTTGCCCCTTAGCTAGTATGAATGGAGAAGGACCCACATGATCAAAAATCAACATGATAGACTATTAATAGTATCTTATCTAATAATAGTAACTTATTTCGTATCTTATGATGAAGAAAGCTCGTTTAATGTATTATTGGTAATGACATTTAAGACTACAATTAATCTCGACAAGTTACGTGATTGCTAACGATGAAGAAAGCTCGTATCTTATGATGCTTAAGCTAATAATAGTAACTTATCTCTAATGGTCCTTTTCTTAAGTGTTTGGTTAGTTGCCATTAATCTTTTAATTCTTTAATTAATTTTTTTATTATTTAAAGTGAGAGTTAACCGATCGTAAGATTAAGATAAACGAGCGATCCAAATCATCCGTCCCCGATGATGTCCCGGATGCTGTCCCTGGATTCCTATTGGTCCAGTAAACCCTATTTTTAATATCTGAACCAAACCAACAATTAAAGCTTCAATTTTTTATAAATAATTTCGGCCACGTGGTTAGGGACAGTATTCTGGGACAGCATCTGGGACAAATGATTTGGATTGCTAAATATGCAAATGTGTCAACGTAAATATGAGTAAAGGATGGAAAAAAAATCAAAATTTATTAACTTAGGATGTAAGTCAATAAGTTTGCTTTATCAAAAATTTATTCTTACATAATCATTTTTTCTAGATTTCTTTTCATTTAGATAAGTGTAAAATGTTGTATTTTAAAATAAATAAAAAATAATAGGAGGAACAAAAATTCCTATGTCAAAGTTTAAGTGTGTTATCTGTAAAAGTTTAGTATGTTTGTCAAAATATGAATATTTTATACTAAAGTTTATAACTTTTAAAAATGTTAGAGCTATTTTGAATAATCAAAGCCCATAAAAAAAATCTAATTAGCAATAATTAAGTGTAGCAATAATTTAATCAATAACAATATAAAGAGAAAGGAAGGGTGCATTACAGAAGGTAAAGTAAAAGAGTGTAGAAAAAGAAGTTGATATCTCTCCTCTCTATGCTCTGAAAGGTTCTGTAATCGTTGAATCAACTGCGACATCAGTACACGAAGATCAACTGGAATTCTCCCATTCTCTGCTCAAAGCAAATATAGGTTTTACCTAACAGGAGCAGTGGGATGAGGTCAGTTAGTTAATTTTGATTCTATATTTTGTTTTTGAAGTTCATTGATGAATGGTTGTCATCTCAAAGCAAGTTGGAATTTGATGCTTTGAATTCTTGTTTCCAACTAGATATCTGTGAGCTTATGTTCAATTTTTCTATTGTCAAGTTTAAGCAGATGACTATAAGATTTGATGCCGTTTGTTGGATTCTATTCTACGAAATTATCCAGAGTTTGGGGGGTTTTGTTGATCCCTTTGCCCCCAATTTTGTGTGAGTTCAAAGTAGAATTGGATGCGCTTTTGATTTGAGGTTATAATCACACAAAAGGGTTTTCCAGCTGTCTCTATTTTGGGCTTTATGTTCTATGACGAGGAGGGTTTTCTTTTATTCCTTGCTTTATGCAATGTTGTTTCCTGATTAGGGTTTTATGTAATTCATACCCGTTTAAAATTTGTAATTCTGTTTGGAATCACTTCCTGTATTAAAATTGAGCTATGGCTTCATCATCTTTTTTTTTTTGCAGAATTTAGTCTCAAAGAAGAAAGGAAAAGAAGATAAACATAAGGGAATCTAGCCTGGTGAGCTGTTGTTTCTTAGTTAATGGCATCACTTTATGCTCTGAAAGGTTTACTTTGTTGTCCCTAAGAAAGCATTTCATTGATATTAGTAATGGAGAGGGCATTATTATTGATCCTAGCTTCCTTGTAGGGTTATTGAAAGGAAAGTGAAGAGGGTAAACTTGCTCCTTTGTTTGTTTGTTTTTGTTTTGAAAAGGAAAGTGATTTGATGCCCACGACAAACATGGAGGATCGAGAGACCGAAATACCGGTAACTATACTAACGAGGCATAAGAAAAACAAATAATTATAAACAAACATATGTGTGGAATTTATGCTTGATGATACTTTGGATTATTTTTTCTCTTCTTTTCCACTTTTCCTTTGTGTCTCTGTAGACTGTAGATGCTGCTATGAGAGGGTTCTTTTGCTTTAACTCTTCCTTCTAAGGCATATAAAGTTTCCATGGTTATTTGTTCCTTGTTGTGTTCTGCAAGATTTCCTAAACAAGCTAAATTTAGTCATTATAACATACATTGGCCTTAGCTCCAAATTCTTTTTCCTATAATAACATCATAGCTTGGCTTCCAGGTGAGGCGACCATCAGTATTATTGGAGGTGGCTGTCCTTTCTTTCTTAAGTGATACAGTATATATAGAAGTTAAGTCACACACAAGCAAAGGGGTATTGCTTTTCTTTCTCACTACTATTCATGGGGGATGATGGAAGAAGTGGTCAGATGGGGTTGAGCTGTCCCTCTTCAGAGACCGACGCAGGTGTACTTTCCGAGAAGGTTGTTGCCGGAGTGGCTATGAACTCCGGGTCAATGTTTAAGGCCTCCCATGAAGGAGGGGATTGCTTTTATAGTTCTGGTTGGGACCCAATGGTTTCATTAAGCCAGACTGAGAATTTTGGGACAACTTCAATGGTTGCTCATGGCATGTTTGCGAGTCCTTCGTATCCAATTACATCAGAGATCGGTGGTGGTAACTTCTCTGAAATGGTCAGTTCATTTGGGGTGCCGGGTTATGGACAGAATTACACTGGTATCTGCCCCGAAAAGTATGCTTCAAACAAGAACATGGTTATTGAGAAGGCTTCCACGGGTTTAACACCGTCACCTAACGGAAAAAGGAAAAGGCTTTCGGGTTCTTCTTCTCCGTCAGATCCTAAGAAGGTTAGTTTTCTTCTCACAATATCCCTACTTGACATAGAACTATTGACTTAGCTGTCTTTTTACATGTATGATGATTGAAATCTAATATGATATCAGATATATATTAGGCTTTGTTCGGCAACCTGTTTACAAATATGGATTTGCAGTTATAGAGGTTTATATCCAGTTTATGAATACAATTTTATAGTTATAAATTATTAATTAACATTCTTCCAAACAAAGCTTAGCTGGTTTGATAAATTCTGTTTGATGTATTACCAGGCTGATGAAGGAGATCAAGACAGGGATTTGTCAGGTGAAACTGTAGAACCAAAGGAATCAGATGAGAAGAAGCGAAGAAGGGAACAAACGGGTAAACAAGTTAGAGATATTTCACACGATGGAGAGGAACCGAAAGACAATTACATTCATGTGAGAGCTAGAAGAGGGCAGGCTACAAATAGTCACAGCTTAGCTGAACGGGTATGTACCTTCCTCGTCCCTCAACTGATATGTACTGAAAGGCTTGTGGATTTTGTAAGTTGAATTGTATAAGTAAGAAGAAAGTGTTATTTTCCAGGTGAGAAGAGAAAAGATTAGTCAAAGGATGAGATTGCTTCAAGAACTTGTACCTGGATGCAATAAGGTATTTTTGTAGGCAGTCTCGTTCTTGTGATATGCTTCTTTGTGAGAATTGAAGATGATGCTTCATAAAAACAAATTATTTTCTTTTGTGTAGATTACAGGGAAAGCAGTGATGCTAGACGAGATTATTAACTACGTACAGTCGCTTCAACAGCAAGTTGAGGTGAGTAATTTTTGCATTTTGTTTAATAGTATTAAAATGGTCTATCAAATATAAGGCAGTGTACAACAGACTGTTCAATAAGCTTGTAAACTACTGCAATTTCTTTTTTCAGCTTTCTAATATGATTTCTAATGACATGTGAATGTATTCCTTTGATGATCAAGAAAACTTTTTTCTTCATCGTAAGAGTTCACAATTTTTCTTAAGCTACATTCAAGTGTCTGGGTCTCCATTTTTTTTACCTTCACTTTATTGTAGAATGATTTTTTGTGCTTTTCGTCCGGTTGCAGTTCCTATCAATGAAACTCGCCACTGTGAATCCAGAATTGAACTTTGACATTGACCGAATCCTATTAAAAGACGTAAGTAAAAGATCCATCATAACATTTCTTGTATTCCTATGGACATACCAACAAGATGAATGTCCAAAATCACATGTCCTTTTTTCCCCTCTATCCAGATTCTTCATTTGCGAGGCGGAGTCCCACCTGTATTAGGGTTCAATACCGGACCGAGCTCCTCCAATCCATATGCACCAGGGATCCATCAAGGAGCCCTACCAGGTGTCTCCACCGCACCCGCCTACCATCCCGTGCCTCAGGTATTTTAGTTTTGCTGATAATTGAATATTACAAATCATGAAGAAACTAGTATGTTTAGACAGAATGCAGCATAACATAAACCAAATTTCTAGTAATGTTCTAAAATTTGTACTTGTAGGGTATGTGGGACAGCGAGATGCAAGGAATGTATCACATGGGTTTTGACGCGAATGCAGGAGTAGTTAACCTCGGACCAAATGGTACTAAAGAAAACATCAGTAACCACACTTGCACGTTTTTCCCTTCAATCTGATAAAATAGTAAACCATTATATTATGCTCTTACTCTTGACAGGAAGCTCAAAACCAGAGGCGCGATAGCTAAAGCGAAAGCATAACGAAGGCGTTCTTCGACACTCTAACGGCTACATCAGATAGTTAGCTGACTGCAGATTCAGAGACTAGTAAAGAAGACAAAATATAGTTTGCATAAATGAGAGTAAACAAGCAAGACAAGGTGAAAGTGTCTTCTTTTGGTGTGTGTATAGGCCTTTAGTTGCTCCTATTCCCTAATTGTTCTTCTAAGTGTTTTTTTGTTATACAGAAGAAGATTTGTTGTAAATCAAGAAAAATGCAAATCATGTAAGACAGTTTGATTGTTGAACATGATTATTGTCTACTTCTCCATTTTGTCCCTTTGATGTTGCTCTCTCTGAATTCACCAACCAAAGGCATGTTGTGTTCTAAATCTTTCAAATTATAGTTCTGGACTATGGGCCTAAGGCCGATTAAAGAATGTTAATTGGACAGGGTACATAAATGAAATCAGAGATATGGGCCATGTATTGAGGTTACTTTGGGCCTTTTATTTCTAGATGGGTCATTCTAATTCTTATGTTTTTGTTGGATTTAGGTCAATTAAGTAAAACGGTCCGGTTCCTATATTTTTACAAATGTTACAAATGAAACCGTGTAGAATCGGGCCGGGCAGGAAATGTGCATCATTGAACCGAAACAGGTCGGGACCGTTTAGAACCAGAAGTGTGTGGGGGTCGTCGTCCGACATGGGTCCAAGTTGAACACTTCAAAAAATTTCTGAATGTTTTTCACTTCACTCTCAGACTTCAGTTACTTTCGTCTTGATCTTCACTTCTTTGACCGCATGAAAGCTTGATCATGAAATTTTTAACCAAATTATTAACAACAGCATCCCCTACAAGGATACAAGATCAGATATAATATCTTCTGGTATCGAATTCACAAGGACCACGTCTTATTTGATAGGTACCAATAGTTAATTATTCTAAGTAAAAAAAGGGAAGAAGACAAACAATGATAGCAAGCGAAATCAATAATTGTAGGTAAATATTGGATGGGAGCAATCTAAGGAAACAAGAATCCCCACTATAATGAATTAAAGTAATATTGCACATATGAGTCTCATGACTATTGATGTGTGAACAAAATAGGTAACCATCTAAAATACTCTTTGACATAGACAAAAAAAAAACCATGTTTTTTAACTCGCGTAGCCCTCCATCCGACGGTTCGGCAAGTATAGAAAAACCCTTTAAGAACTTGGAAATCCGGAAAAATCAAGATAAACTCTTCAAACTTTAGTAAAAAAAGGTATAAAGACCAGCACATTTACGATAGCTAGAAATCCTCGACACAATGATAAGTGATAACTAATACTCTCAAAGCCAAGTTCTTTTCAATAAATCCAATAAGGTAACATTCTATTGTGGCTCTTCAATTATATTATGCAGACCAATAATAAACGCCACTTCTTTTTGGAAGGTAAATAAAAATGTGAAAACAAAACACTTTGAAAAGAAGCAATATCATAATTGCAATTCACAACATATATGCAATAGTAAATCAAACTATTATAGGGATCATCCAATCCTTAGACCAGAAGAGAGATTAGTCGGACATTATCAAATATAAATAAAGCAAAATCTATATATAAAATTAAAAAGGACATAAACTCAAAAGCTACTGTGGGAAACAAAGCACGATGTGCAGGATGACCTGGATGTGGATGTATCTCTCTAACCCTAAGGTTAATACATGCTTATATAGGAGAAATTCTCAGAGTTTAGGGTTACACAAAATATATCAATTCCAAAGATAAAGTCGAAAGATACGATTCCTTCTACTACGTAGCCAAGACGGGATAGAGATAATATGGAGACGACATATAAACGGCTTGGGAAGCCGTGAGATTGAGAACAAAGATACCACCCATGACAATTAAGACATTATGTACCTATAAATACAAATCAAATTAATAAATTTATTAAAATTCAAATATCAATCCATAAAAACATAGTCATATAGCATTGGTTGTAAGGTGTCTTCTTTGTAGAGCGACAAAGAAGACACCTTACAACCAATGCTGATTGTTCTATTTGCCAAGGACAGATCGAGAGCTTCGAACACCTGTTTAGAGATTGTCAGTACAGTAGAGAATTTTGGACCAAGCTCAATGCAATAAGATATGGAGCTAAGTTCTTTGAAACCCCGTTCGCAACCTGGATTAGAGGTAATATTCTAACTACGAGTAATTTTAATAACTATTGTAGATGGAATGTTATTTTTGGTGCAGGGCTTTGGTGGCTTTGGAGATGGAGAAACGAAAGAATCTTCGAAGGCAAGACTACGAGGACGGATGGACATTTATTTGTCGTTGAAAAAGCCAAGGAGTACATCACTGCGTGGAGAAAGCGAAATAATGTACAGAAAACTAGCATCCCGACCGTGAACCATATTAGATGGGAGCCTCCCCCGGATTTGACTTTGAAGATCAACACTGATGGGGCTGTGGGAAGCGACGGAAAAGCAACTGCTGCAGGCGTTTGTAGAAATCATGCAGGGGAGTGGCAATTTGGCTATGTTGCAAACCTGGGTATATGCACCGTTCCCATGGCGGAATTGTGGGGTATATATTATGGGTTGAAGTTGGCGTGGGAGAATGGATGCCGTGTTGTGATCCTGGAATCAGATTCACAATTGGCTATCAGTTTTCTTAGCAAAGACATTCCAAGGTGCCACCCCCTTGCCAGTCTGGTTAGTTATTGCCAAGACTATCTTAGAAGGGACTGGATTATCCGGTATCGTCATGCCTACCGTGAGGCGAATAATGTCGCGGACTACCTAGCTACTCTAGCCTTTGGTTTTCCTATTGGCGTTAATGTATTGTGTGACCCTCCCGAGGGTATAGTTGATCTGTTACAACATGATGTAAGGGGTCGGGCTATCCCCCGTTTGCGCACTACTTAACCTATTTTCTATATATAATAAGCGCGACTAGATGTGCCGGAGACCACTGACTCTCCTTCCCACCAAAAAAAAATAAAAAATAACAAAGCTACAATATACCATATAAGACTGCAAGAACGTGTTGTGATAAACACTTAAACAAAGCCACAATGCAAACTACAAAGCAAAAGCCTAAGACAAATATTGATTTAATACAAAGTTACAAAGCAAGAGGGTTTGTTTGTGGTTTGTTCAGGTTTCCTATCAATTAGATGCAAAAAAAACTAGATAAATATGAAGATGAAGATATTTTTGATTTTATGTAATTTGGAATTTTTTTGAATTTTGTCCAATTGTTCAACTTTTAAGTATTGCCATTAAGGTTTATCATATTTAGAATTTTGCCTCATCCATCTTATTTTAGTAAGTCCGTTAACTTAAAATAGTTTTTAAAAAAGACAATTAAAATAGAAAATTAACTAAAACAAATAAAAAGGGTAAAAGTATTGTACAATCTCATCTTCTATCTATAACCATCGATTGTTTCACCGTCATCATTAACATTTCTCTCACCCTCGGTTTTTATGATTTTGAGTTAACGGACGTTGATAAAAAAATAAAGACGGTAAAGGGCAAAACTCATAATATGGTAAACCTTAAGGGCATCACTCAGACAAAAAAAAAAAACCTTTCGGAAAAATCCAAAAAAATCTCAAACCACATGAGCACCATCCAAAAAATCCAAAAGAAAAGGTATAAAAGAGTTCTTATAAATTAACCGCTATAAGCCTAACATATAAGTCCAATGAATTACATCCTAAAATAAATATAGTGTCAAGGTCCATCGGACTATAATTTGATCGTATGTATACGAGCACACATGCAAACAACGTACAATTTTAATTTAGTGGATTTTCTTAACTAAATCATTTGATAATAAAATGAGTTTATGGGCTTTAAATACTAGGCTTATAATCTCACAACTTTAGAGGTGAGCCGTTTATTATTAGTGTAAGAAGAAGAAGAGATATTGAATTTACAATTTGACTATCGCGAGATATCTTTCTTACTGCTAAGTCATATATATTTGATACGACTTTATAGTTTTGAAATCCGGTTAACCGTTTAAATTTAAACCGTTAAAACTTGTTGTAGATCCCTTTAGGTTGGTCCTGCCGGCATGTTTTTGACATTAATATATCTATAATGTTGTAAATTAGCCTTGACAAAATTACATAAAATCACGTCTCATACAAATGTTGTAAATTAGCCTTGACAAAATTATAATATTCTAACTTGATAATGAAAGTTGTATCATGCAAATCATTTGAATATTAATTATAATAAAAATTGTGGTGTGCAAATGTACAACAAGTTCATCTTAATATTTGACTCAAAATGAAGGTTTAAAATATTAACAATCCTATCCGCCGACAATTGCAACGACAACGAACATGTCGAACATGAATACTCAATTTCCCAATTTAATAATAAAAAAAGAAACTTGATAGATTTAAGTGTATTTCATTTATTTATAAATTATATTAACTCTGCAGAAATATTTTATTTTTAGTAAATACGACTTAAAATATAGAAGTTAAGCAAACATAGGTAAGAGAGTTTTTGAGTACAAATTTTAATTTAATTCTGAAAAATCGTGTGCAATGTAACACGGAGATGAAATTACGTACAAAAAGATTTTGTTGATAAAGAAAACGAAAAAAACTTACTACGTACAATGTTGTGTGGAATATGAGAAATAACGGTAGTTCGGTAAAAAGAAAAGAGATACAAACTTATAGAAGTTTATCCCATATTGGTTATTACTATTTGTATTACATTAAACAAACTATTTAGATGTAGAAAAAAAAAACACTATTTCATTATATACAAAGTAACGAAATCCTAAAGTTAATACGTGAGATATGAGTATCATATTAGAGCAAAACAATAAATGTCAAATAGATGAAAGACGGTATGAACTATGCACACGGATACCATACCGAGGTTTGCGTTTGGGGTGTCTTCGCCCCTAGGAACATGGTATGAACTACGCACACGGATAGTCGGATACCATACCGACGTTTGTGTTGGGGGCGTCTTCACCTTTTGGAACACATGCAAGAGGTACTTCATCCCCTCGACTCCTAGACACAGACCGTAAACGAGACCCGGAACTCGGGAATAACACCACCCCAGAGGCCCCATACAAGGAGGTCGTCATCCCTTCTAAACCAATCTGCAAGTTAGGATGTTCAAGACACATGTATTTAAAATATAAAAAATACACAAATTATGCATATGAAAAATATAATGTATACGATGAAAAATATAAATTAAGCGCAAAAATATAAACTTTGCGAGCAGTTTTTGTGTGGTAGAATAAATTTAAAATGAGAGTAAAAAATATAAACTTTGAAAAATATAAATTAATACAATAGACCAATTTTTTCCACATACTTAAAATACACAAACGATTAAAGGTTACAATTAAAATTTTGTTTTTTTATTTATTTTAGACTAAACAAATTATACATTTTATCATGTAAAACTATAAGCACTTTAGTTTTTCAATCTCATAAACACTTTCTTTGCTATATTTTGAGGTTTTGAATTGTGTTGTGGTGTTGGTTCTGTTGTGATTTGTAAATTTTGAACTTATTTTGTTCATAGGTATGTTTAAGTTGAATATTTATATCTCTGTTTTATTTTGTTTGAAAATTTTCAACCTAAAACAATACATGTTCCTAGGTTTAGTATAATCGGATATCCAGATTTGTTTATTTTTTCGGATCGAATAACCCACATTTTTTTGATCGGATTCAGATACTGATTTTACCAAAAAAAAAATCTAGATATCTAATTTCGAATATCCGAGAATGAACAACCCTAACATTCTAACAATGGGTATATTCTACCTATAATTTACTCAAAGCAAAAAACCTTCATTACATCCAGTTTTTGGGTAGTTATGAACGATGATTATAAGCTTTTACGTACAAAATATGGCTAAAAATCCAATATTTTACGTTAAAAAAGACTATGTGGGAGAGAGAGGTGGTATAAATCAAATGTAAACCCTGATGTTCAATCGGATATACGAGAAGGAACAACCCTAACATTTTAACAATGAGTATATTCTAGCTGTAATTTACTCATAGGAAAAAAACCTTTATTTCATCCAGCTTTTTGGTAGTCGATCATGAACATTGAGCATAAGCTTTTACGTACAAATATGGCTAAACATCCAATATTTTACGTTAAGGAAGACTAGGAGTGAGAGGAAGGAGGCGGCAAAATTCAAGAGTAAGCCGTGATGCTCTAATGAGTGAAAAAAATGGTATATGATATTTGTACGAGCTCAATAGGAGTTATTAAGTTTAGAAAAAGGTAAAATTGTATTATTTAAATATAAATACACTACCTCATTTAAACAACCCTTCCTCTTTGGCATTTTATTTAAACTTTCATTTAAACACAACCCTGGTTGATTTGTCTAAAAACATAGGTTGTGCTTGTCAACTCATAAACACTAGCGTTTACTAGCGTTTATGAGTGTTTGTATATTTAATGGCTCTTTGGCAAGGAAGAAAACACTAGCGATTAGTGTTTTGAGTTTGGTTTTTAAAAACCTTATTTGAGCAAGAGTTTCTCCTGAAACACTAGTGTTTCTGTTAACTTATATCCTTACTTACGCTATCTACCAGGTATTTATTGAACACTCTCTCACCTCATTACACAGTGTTCCATCAAACACATAGAGAAAGTTGCTCGACAAAGAAGAAAGCCGAAGAAGACAATCTTCCTCCTCTTCCTTGAAATTTCGCGTTCGTTCCCATCGTTATCATACCAAAAAAAACTACTCCTGATTCATATCTCTTCCCTAGACCATCTTTCTCCTCTTCCTTGACTTCGTGTTTGCGTTTTGCCTCAATCTATTATGCAAGGAGGAGAATAAGGGTTAGAGTTTCGGATAAGAAGAAGAGTTATGGTATACGGGTTGATGCGCCCTTGACCCCTATGTCCCAAGATGAGGAAGACGAGGCACTCCGGGTTTGCTCCGATGGACCGCTCACCCGTTCCCGTGCTAAGGCAATCGCCCAAGCTACCGGCTCCATCATTAGCCGCACCGTTGCTTGTCACGGACCCATTGGTTGCAAACCGTGCCTCTACGCCACCATGGCATGAAGCTTGTCAAGTCGGCACCGTTCCGGCGCATTTTCCGCATTTTCCATATTTTAGCGTTTGTAATAATAAGTCTTTTTATTTTTGGAATATTAATTTCCGGGACTTTATTTCCGAGTATTAATTTTCCGAATTTAAGATTAGACTTTTGGTTTCGGAATTTAATTCAGAAACTTAATTCCGAACTTAAATTCTCAACCTTTCACATTTTTAGGCTTTTAATTTTCGGAACTTTAATTCCGACTTTATTTCCGTCATTTAAGTTCCGACCCTTTGTATTAACTTCATCCACTATATAAGGGGATGCTTGACTCATTTGTAAAACATGTTCAATTTGATTAAGTATTAAGAAGTATTTTCCTCCTACTTACTTGAGCATCAATCCCTCTTCCAATCCTCTCAAAGTTCTTCTTTTGGATCTTCGATCCAAACTCAACCACATTTGAGGATTCTTCAAGAATCAACTCAACCGACCCACTTCAAGGCTTGATCGATCAATCTAGATCGACTCAACCATTCAACTTCCACCTCCATCTCTAAGCTTCCGCAACCCATCTTCAACGCATCCGCACTTCAACTAAGGAGTAGTTGAGCTTCAGCTTGATCTAGATCCGGAATCTTTCTTTAACGTGTCCAAGGACGCATCACGGGTGTTGTGCTCAGGCTTGAAGAGAACCCCGGTTGAGGTTTTGATGACTGGGAATGGACGATGTTAGCATCGCCGGGTATATGATAGGCAGTGGAGCCGATGACGGTTGCAACGGTGACGAGAAGCCGATCCCGCTCTCTAGGGTTCCGACGGTCAAAACTCCTTCGGTGGGGGATTCGTGTCTTTTAATTCCAGTAATAAGAAGTGTTGCTCGGAAGATATATGTATTTGATCAGAAAAATACGATTACAGGTTGCTTAAATAACTAATTTGGATTTCATCGTGATCGATCTTGTGGTTGTTAGTTGTTTATAGTCTTAGGTAGAATTGTTGGCTGGTTGAATGAAGTAATGAATGGCCGAGGATTGTTGATTGCTACTGTTTATAAGCAAATGCACCCATTAGGTAGGATTTTAGGGTTCTGATGCGTAATTAATTTGAGTGAACATCGTGTTAATGGGTACATTTTTTTTCTTTGAACTTGTTAAGAGCATTCTGAGCTTTGCGGCAGTTTGTTGTGTGATAACTTAGAATGCTATGATGGACCACAATGAGTTGCAAAGAGGTTGTGTTTAATCGATTTGGTGGATCATTGTATTCAACATAAATTTTCACAACGTCATGACTGTCTTTAGTGGCGGTTCCAGATGATAGATCATCGTTTGCTTATGATCAAATTATCAAATGCTTCCCGATCAACAATTTGATGGATGGAGCAAACTGTAAAAACAAAATAAACCTTTCAAAAACACTAGTGGATATTCTAGTCAAACTAAATACTTGTTAGTGTTACAATTTAAAAAAGCAACACTACAAATTTTTGACGTAGCAAACACCCCTTATAATCTTTATCATCCAAAAATATTTCTAACTTTGAACCTTTATCATTGTAGTCAGGGGCGGCCCTTGGTTGGGGCAGCCGCCCCACCCTCCAAAAAAAAAAAATTTTTGTTGAAAAAAAATCATTTTAAAATGGGTTGTAGCTTCTCGTTTATAAAAAAATTTTCTACAATTTATTAATTTTTTAAATATCACTATTCTTGTGTTATATTTAAATGTTGTTTGAAGTAAACGAAACTTCAAAAGAATTTACTGTTTTAGGCTCGAAGTGAAATAATTCACCTAAATGCACGAGATTTGTTGTTTGAAGTAGAAGCGCGGTCTTAGACCGCACTATTATTTGTAAAACGCGTTGTCGAGGACAACGTTTTAATATCCGAAATAAGATAATAAAAACACAAATGGAGGTGCGGTCCTAGACGGCGTATTTGTAAATGCACGAGATTCTGTTGACCTATTCTTTGTACAAATATTTAGAAAGGCTACTAGAAAATGTTGAAATAAGAGTAGCCACAAGAAAAGAAGAATAACTTAACCAAGTTGTTTGACGGATATTTGTTCTTACCTTCAAAATTGAAACTAGATCCTCTATTTTAATCGAATTAAATAAATGAATAGAATTTAATAAGAATAAAATTGGTTAATTTCTGTCGCTATTATGATAGCTTAGTTTGGAATTATTCCCGATAATTATTATCCAGATAAATTTTTTTTTTTGAATTTTGAAAATTCTAAATGGAAAACAGCCCATTGCTTTGTAATTTGGAAGACTAGTCTGGTTGGATGTGAGCTGTGTAATTTGCATAAAGTTAATTTTTAATTATTATGAATAATATTGTGAAGAATTGGGAAAGTGTTCGGCTAAGACGTTTAAGATAAATTATGTTGTTTTAAGAGGGTTTACTTGTTCAAGTTTTACAATAAGGGTCCGTTTGGTTTTAATTCTGAAAACGAAACGAAAAACAAATCTATTACATATGTATACCATTGTTCATGAAAGTTTTTGAAATCATTTCTTATGGTTTGAAGTAATTAGAGTAGAATTGGATTACTTTTGATACCCAATAGGGTACAAAATGGGAGGATTTAAGTGCATTTTAGATGAAATTACAAGGAATGATTCCCAAAAAATTCATGAACAATGCACACATATGGACTACATTCATTTTCATTCCGTTTCCGTTTTCGAAATTATAACCAAACGGGGACTAAGTATTATACTTATGTAAGTTATCTACTTCCGCACTCATAAGCTTCAACATTAGTTTTAATTATGATAATCTAGTAATTTTCAAATTAATCTAAATTTATCCAAACAAGGAAAGTAAACAAATTATTTAGAAAAAATGGCTAACAAGTAGAACTTTTTGAAATTTTTTTAATCAAATATTGATAATTTAAAGATTATAATATTCAAATAAAGAGATCATAAGAGATGAAAATATATTTAAGGATAATGGTTGACCAATTTTAAATCCTTTTCGCTTGAATTATAAATTATTTAAAAATTATAATCTCTAAATAATCTCATTCAAGTGATATCAAATGGAACCTTAATCACACTTTTCTGGTTGTTTGCACTTCTTGGATTTTAAGTGCTAATCCAACATATAAAGTACTATTGTAAGTATTGTTAGGGAATATCATTTTCCGATTGGACCGGTATTTTAGACCGACTGAACCAACTAGGACATAACTGGTGAATTTGGTTAATTAGGTAAGTAGGCCTTTTTCATTTTCTCATACACTAACTAGCCTTTACCATAATTTAATTTAGTAAATATACCCATTTTTTCTTTACCGTTCAAATCCTAATATCCCCAACTCATCTCTTCCCTGCCCACAACTGCAGCCGCATATCACTCCTCCAAATCCGATACCGGATCTGCGCCACCAGGAACGAAGCCAGACTTGTTGCCGCCGCCTGCACCAGCCTCGCGCCAGAGTAGCCCAACCTTCCTCGCCTATTGGTCGGGTGGTCCTGAGTTTCGGTCGGGAAGAACAACGTTGCTATTTCCCAGCCCTGTCGCCGCCGCCTGCACCAGCCTCACGCCAGAGTAGCTCATCCTTCCTCGCCTATTGGTCGGGTGGTCTTGAGTTCCAGTCGAGAAGAACAACGTTGCTATTTCCCAACCGTCTGCACAACTACATCAAGGTCCGCTGTCTGAACCAAAAAGTAGGTCTATCTTTGGCTCTCTACATGTACCACTCAAACGGTGTTCATAACTTTCATCTTGCTTATTGTTGATTATGAGACAACTCTAGCTTCTTGCTCAACAATTTTGAGCTTATTTTTCTTTGATTTAACTATTTGATCTTTATTGAATGAGTTGCCTTTGGTCCTGATGAATCATCCTAAAACCAGTTGCATCCAGGGGCGGATCTAAGGGGGGTAACGGGTGGTACGGTGCCCCGGCTTGCGATCTCGTTTTGCCTAAAGAAGCTTAAGAAAGGGGAAAAAAAGAAGGAAAAACCCTCCTTAAATGAAATATGATACACATTGTTCTACTAGTTCATTTGGTAGAGGAAGGGAAGGAAATACTTGAAGTTCAAGGTTCAACTCCCGGAGTAGCAAAAATTTTATTTTATTTTTACTTTAAGCAAATTACAATCTATTTAGATGGAGAAACTAAGTGATGTTTATTATTTCATTAACTCTTAACTAATACAATAAAATTAATATAATTTTTATTACAATAATTCATCAACCACTATCCAATTTATTTGACAATATATTTATAAAACAAACTAAATAAATTAAAAGCTCTAATTTATAGTACAAAATTTAAATAAATTTCTATTTATTTATTTAATTTATAGATTTTATTGTTTAATTTCAAACTTAATATGCAACATATCTTATAAAAAAAATTGTGCCCCTCCAACGAAAATTTTCTGGCTCCGCCACTGGTTGCATCAGTAATATTTGTTCCATTTTATGCAGGATTGGACATTGGAAGGTTCCTTTGGGATGCTAACATAACAAGAGGAGACGCCCTTGCCCTATCTTGTAAAATGGGTTAGAGCGAAACCACAGTGAAAATCGATTTGGAAAAAAAAAAAACCATTTCCTAGTAGCAAAGACAATCACCTGGGATTTCAGACGGACAACCGATCAAAGTTCGGATCGGGTTACAACCTACATGGCATCCTCTATTCACAAAAGTTTGTGATAAATTGTTACTTTTTATGAATCAAGTTTTTGTTGTATGATTATTCTTCTCATGAAAAGAAGATTTAGCCTCCGTTTAACTGGCGTTCTGGGTTGATTTCTTCGCTTCTTGGGGTTGGGTTTAGGATTTGTGGTAAAATGATGTTTTTTTGGAGGGGAGCCTCCAATGGAAGTAGGTAAAGAGAAGACTTCTCCAGTTTTCTGTATGAAAATTAATGCCAAAAAATTATGGTACGAGTTTTCTAGCATGAATTTCCATACCAGAAAACTCATACTAAAATTTTCTAATATGAAAATTCATGCTAGAAGATTATGGTACGAGTTTTCTGGCATGAATTTTCATACCATAAAACTCATACCAAAATTTTTTAGTACAAAAATCCATACTAGAAAATCTTGGTATAAGTATTCTGACATAAATTTCATGCCAGAAATTATTGGTATGAATTTTCGTACCAGAAAATTTTGGTATGAAATTATGGTATAAAAATTTTAGCATGAAAATCTGGTATGAAATTCATACTTAAAAATAAAATAAAAATCAAATCAAATATAAAAAGGCAAAACAAATAAAAAATAAAATAAAAACAAAAGTCATATTCATTTTAATAAAAATATATTGATATCCATGATACGATATTTGACCAAATTTTTTCTAAAATCAATTGGATAGGTCTAAGATCAACTCAAACCGGACCTATACGGTTCAATTCTAGACGATACTATATTTGAACGTAAAAGTATGTATATCAAGTCATATCTACTAAAATATATTGATATCCATGAGCTGAAAATCTATCCTAAACAAACCCATGTTATCGACCCTAGAAAAATAAATTCAAATTAAAAAAATCCAGCTTTGATACTAATTCGACACATGAAATTCAATGCTGTCTCCTGAAAACCCTAATTTTAAAAAAAAAAAAAAAAAAAATCAGTTTCACGTGCATTGTCCATCCCGCAATCTCATCTCACAATCCATACATGATGTTTCTCCTTTTGTTTGGTAGTATATCACATTTCTTATTCAATTTTCCCATTATGCATTATTTTCAGGATATTATCCGAATATTTTTTTTATTAAGACTTACTCCCATTTGGTTAGAAATCCGAAACGGAATGAAAATGAATCTAATCCATATATTTACCTTATTCATTAATATTTTTTGGAATCATTCTTTGTAATGTAGTTGTTTTCCCCCATTTTGTTCCCCTATAGGGTATCAACACTAATCAAATTTTACTACAATTACTTAAAACCATAAAGAATGATTCCATAAAATTTCATGGATAATGACATACATATGGACTAAATTCGTTTTCATTCCGTTTCCGTTTCCGGAGTTAGAATCAAACGGGCTCTTAGAATTATCTCGACCGTTGCAACTTAATACTTACATCGAATTAAACCACATGCTCCACCGCCCATTGCAAGTTAATATTATTATGATTATGTTCATTATTGATTATGAAATAGCCAATCTTATGTTTTCAATAATCGGAAAAGACAATACTCTCGTACTATAATAAGAAAAAGACAAAATAGTTATCACTCGGGAATAACCACATGCTTCACCCCTTGCTCGATTTAGTTCGAACAAACCCAACACCCATCACTCGACTTAGTTTGAATCCGAGTTCGAAGTTTTGTATAAATGTATCGTCTTGCAATTGCTTTTCTCCAACGTTTAGAGCAAATCAAGATTGAACATAGTGTCCTCACCACGGGATGTGTTATGAATTGGTTTTTTTCATTATCTAAGTCACAATTTGTTTCTTACACAAAAGAATAGACCCTTAAAACAAAAGAATGAAAAAAACATCAAATTACACATATGAGGGAACTCAACTCTTTCCCATGATCTCCAGAACCAGAGATCTCTCACCTCTTCGACCAACCTGCCATTATTATGCTAACAAGAAGCACATATTTTTCATACAGAATACCCAGGAGGCCGCGGATTGCGAAAAAAAGCAAAGGCTTGCAATCTCTCAGACCTAATTCAATCTGGGTCTCCCATACAACTCTCTAATCTCACTTCTTCAATCCCCCTTTTCAACTTACTGTACTTGTAATGTCCATATATATATATAGTTTCTACTACAATTACGCCTATATTCCGGGTTTTCTTCAACTAATTTGCTCACCTATCAAGTCGAGACCAACCAGAAGGAACGCCATCCCCTGGAAAAGCAGGAAGTAGAAATGAATGCCCTGAGCAGAAAGAAGGCTCCTGGCTGCAGCAGCGAGAAGAAGGAACGCGAGAGAGAGTTCTTTCATGTATATCCTATTGTGCTTCTTCTTTGTCAAATTTTTCTTAAGCTCTTCTTTAACCTCGTGTAGGTTGGGTTCTGATGAGACCCTTTGACGGAGAGTTGGCTCTTTTTCGGTTGCAAGAGAGACGAGATCGCCCTCGGAAGACCGTCCGGATTTCTTGGTCACAACCCATTCGTATGCGCTTCCTAGTTGGAAAAGTCCCGAAATCATGGCATTGAACTTAGTGACGGACATTGTGTTTTCGAATAGAAGGTAAGGGACGATGAAAGGGAATGATTTGGGTGCAGGCATTATGTTTAGGAATGACATTGTGGCTGGTATGTAACATACGACCCAGGCTGGGAGCTCGGCTTCTGGAATGAACATGGTCATTGGTAAGATTATGCAAAAGAGGGTGAAAGAGTAAAAAGGCAGAATCAATTTTCTCAAAAGGAAGAAGAGGAATATCAGATTCGCCTTCTTTCCAACTCCAATCTGTGAGAATTCAAAACAGAAGACATAAATTAGATTCTGAAATGAGAACAAGTCCTGTAAAAATAAGTCATTTCACCCAAAAGTCATATAAAGTTAAGGATAAAGTTTTTATCACCTTTGAGCTGTAAATTTCAGGCAAGCAAAGACGGAATAGCTGCATTGGCCCCGAATGCCATCTATGCTGTTGTTTCCTGTAAGCTTCATAGGATTCGGGCAGCTCACATTGACACTACAATTCAAACAAAAAAATTCAAACAAATTAATACTTCCTATTCCTAAAACAGCAACAGATAGTTCCGAAAAACAAAAATGAAACAGTTAATCAATACCTCAACATCATTAAGGAAGACAAACTTCCAGCCATGAAGATGGGCACGAACTGCAATATCCATATCCTCAACTGTCGTCCTCTCCAACCAGCCACCGGAGCCCTCCAAAGCCTTAATCCTCCATACACCAGCCGTGCCGTTGAATCCGAAGAAATTGATGAAGATGCCATTAACTTGTTGCTCCACCTCAAAGTGGAATGCCAAATTTATGTTTTGCAATCTAGTCAGTAAGTTCTCATCCTTGTTCACAAATGACCACCTTGCTTGAACTAGACCCACTTCATCATTATCCTGCAAGATATCATCATATACATCCTGATTTTCAGCTCAACTGCCTAATTACTTAAAAGCATCTAACAAGTAGCAACATTGTTCATGTTCCAAGTACAACTACTCAATCCGCAATTAACACATTACCTTGAAATGGATAACTGTTCTCTTCAGGAAATCCGGGGTAGGCTGGAAATCAGCATCAAACATAGCAACGAATTCGTAGTCCTTGACATAACTACAATTCATGGCAGATTTGAGATTGCCAGCTTTATATCCATCTCTAATCACCCTGTGACGATAAATAATATTCGCACCCTGTGCTTTCCACTTAAGGACTTCCTCCTTGATCAGCATTTGAGTGGTTGGGTCATCAGAATCATCCAAAACCTGAATAAGCAATCTTGATTTCGGCCACTCTAAATTGCAAACTGCAGCTATAGACTGCTGATAAACCTGATCACCACACACAAATACACAATTAGACTCATTAACGCCAAACAAACTCTAATAAATTATCAACTCTTGTCCTCACCTCTCTTTCATTGCACATGGGGATCTGAGCAAGCACCATAGGGAAGTAGCCTTCACCATCACCAGATTCAAGATCTAAAGAGACCTTAGCAACAGGTTTGATTTTCCTAATCTTAATCCAAGCGCAACCCAAACACAAAACAAGCCTATCCAAGGACTGGATTAAGAACAAAACTATACAAAAATTCGCAAGCAATTGAAGCGGGGGAGCGAGATACTCGACCCTAATCAACACCCATTTCGAATAAACCCAATCGAACAGATCCCGGAACCCAAATGAAGCCGAGATTATGTACTGAAGCTGCAAATTCGGAGACCCAAAATGCCATCCTTTGAAATAAGCGACGAATTCGAAACAAAGTAAAACAAGCGAGAGTACTAAAATTGCTTTGATAAAGGAGTAGAACCAGGCCTTAGAACGGCCAGAATCGGTACGGCCGGACTTAACACGACGCCGGACGGCGGCAGCGAGGGAAGACAAGCAGCCGGCGGCACGATGGGCTTTGAGGAGGAGAACCCAGGTGAGTTGTTTGGCGTTTTTTCCCTTCAATTTCGTCTTGTTGTTTGTGATGGTGGAAGATTCTAGAAGGAATTCGTCGGCGGAAGGGGATTCCAGTTCGGCGATTGACCAATTAGGGTTTTCCATTTTTATGACAACTGGTGTTCCCCTGTGTTTCTTCTCCTTCTTACCAGCAAACCAGTCAAATGATGGCGCCATTATCTCGTGCTTGTTCACAGAATTAGATGAAATGTGTATATAGAGTGAGGGGTTTGAAGGAGATTTTTGATGGGCTAAGAGATGGACACCATTAGAGATGAAATGAAAAGCTAAAGAGGTGAAGAAGAAATTGCAGAGAAAGACGATGCCATTCAAATGAAGCTTGTGGAGACCAGAAAAGTGTCTTCCTCACAAATATAATGAGAGAAGATTCAAACAGTGAAAGAGAAAGGGTTTGATGGAAGAATTGGATGTACAGAGGTGAAAGAGATGGAAACAGCTCAACACGTCTTTTGTTTTTATTAAATAAAAACAAAAGTATATATAAAAAGTTTTTTTGTTGTCAATTTTATGGGTTTTTATATATTTCTAAAAGATAAAAGGGTCAATTTTTCAAAATTATTCGCTATTTATACTTTTTGCACAAACCACCCCCTCTATACCCTTTATCACACAAAACCGCATATTATATTTCAAAATATTCAACTCCTTCCCAACATATTCCCCTTCGGTCATCATTCCGTTTTCACCCACAATCAGGCAGAAAAAGATTTCGACCAAAAAAGATCAGACGTACTAACCATCGTGAAAGATCACACCAATGAAACACAAAAATACATCAGAACAATCCGAAAGCAATAAGATCTTCAACGGAAAGTATGATGATCCAGTCAACCGGAGGCAATGACCACAGACATTCATCTTCAAATGAAGTACACATGTAGGCAACCTGAATAACAATTGTGAACACCTCATATTTGAACTGCAATAAATCCGTCAAGAGTCTATAACAAATCCACGTCCCTTTCTCGACAAAACCACTACCATAAACAACATCAAATCTAAGAAAATAATAGAAATTTTGAATATTTTTTTGTTATACCTGAATCAAAATAAAGTGAATGGGTAGTTGGAGTGTGGGTGTATCATAACTCATAAGAGATAAAAGGGTTTTTTGTGTAAAAAGGGAAAACTAAAGGGTATTTTGTGAAATATACACAAATAGGAAAAAAGAACGTCACCATCCAAATCAGCAAATCTGAACTCTCGAATGTTAGAAGGGATAGATGGAAATGATGATTTTACTTTGCAAAAAAGTAATTAAAAGGGAAATTATACCCTAAAAATGTATTATAATAATCCGTAACAATAATGCATTTTTTAAACGCCGTATTATAATCAAAGGAATGTGAAGGAAGGAGCATCAATGGTTGCCGCCAAGATAGGGTTTCCATCTCCCTTACAAGAAAGCAACCTATAATATATTAATATATTATAAAGTATTTTTTTTAATAAAAAAATAATATAGTTACTGAGCATATATAACTAATTTCAGACTTTTTTAAAAGTTTGTTTTCACAAATCTATATTTATATGTTTAATATTAAGTTTGACGATGCGAGTGATGATAAGATTTATATTTTATATACTCAATATTAAGGGCCCGTTTGGAAGCTCTAGGAATCATTTCCGGTAACGGAATAATTCCGAATCAATCAAAAAATACGTTTGGTTAAAGATCTTTCATCACATGAAAGTAATCTCATCATTTCCATTTCCAATCCTAACCCTTATCTAATTCCATTCCGTTTTCATTCCACCGCTCCAACCAAACGGACACTAAGTTTCTGAAAAATTTTATTGTTATTTAACTTATAATATTTTATATATCTTAGTTATTGTATTATTTGTTTGAATTAAATATATACGTTGCAACAGTCCAAAAATATTCATAGATATTATAAGTTATGTATGAACCTAGTTAATACTCTTAATGCCCGTTTGGTTTTAACTCCGTAATTGGAAACGGAATGGAAACGAATCTAGTCCATACGTATGCCATTGTTCATGAAAGTTTTTGGAATCATTTTTTGTGGCTTGAAGTAATTGGAGTAGAGTTTGATTACTTTTGATACCCTACAGTGTAACAAAATGTTGTTTGCACTAAAGCACAAGGAATGATTCCATAAATTTTCATGAATAAGGATATGCATATGGACTAAATTCGTTTTCATTCCATTTCCGTTACCGGAGTTGGAACCAAACGGACCCTAAAAGATAAACAATGTTCAAATAAGGGCATTGTCGGAGAATTGTACCTTTGACTTTTACGGTTTATATCCATTAGTTTGTGGTTTTTGGATCATGTCATTCATAAAAAAATGGAAGAATTTGGTCAAATAAGTCATTTTCTATTTTCATTTAGTTTTGTGTACTTTCAATATTTACCATTTTCATTAAATTAAAGTTGAAATGTGAAAGGGTTGATTAGAGGTACATTTACTAAACATATTTATACCAGCCCAGTTAATAGAGAGAAATCTCAAAAAAAACTTACTTGACCTTCATAAATTAACATTTTAAAAAATAGAAGATAAATTATTTATTTAAAAGTATATACCTTTAAACTAAATATTATAATACTAAATAAAAATAATAATTTTTTTCTCCATCAAAATGTTACCTAATCAAATGACATAATACAAAAAAAGTCTAAATTATAGAGACATCCAAAAACTAAAAAAATTTGAATAAAATATTAAAAAAATATAGAAATACTGTCCGAAATTTTACTTTAAATAATTATTACAAAAATTCATTTTTATCATCTACATAAAAATATAAGAGAAGGATATAAAAGAAAACGGTAACGTGGGATGTCTGGTGGCGCCGACATGCATATAAATTTATACTTAAATATAGGAGTAACGTATAAATGTAATATAATTTGAGACAATTTGTTACTAACCAAAACCGGTAAATAAGTATTATGTAATAAACGAGATTTGTTGATGCAACTAATGAGATGTCCACGTGGCATTAGTGCATGTGGAGTAACGTACATTTTCCATTTAAATTATAACGGCTAGCTACTACTTTATGTTTCCACACATCAAACGCCCATTATTAGTTTTTGGAATTATTGGTGGATAAAAGTGGGCGAGGGGCTATATATTTTAATTTAATGTGCAAAATTATACTGTGGTCATGTAAAAGACTGAATTTTTAGCTAAACTATATAATTTTTAAATTAGAATCTGACCCTTAATTTTAAACTTCCGTTTAGTAAGGGTGTAATACGAGCCGAACGAGCCGAGTATCGGCATGTTCAAGCTCGGCTCGTTTATAAACGAGCCGAGCCCGAGCCGAGCCTAAAATTGATACGAGCTCTAAAACGTGCTCAAGTTTGACTCGTTTAGAAAGTGAACGAGCTCGAGCCGAGCTTTTGACGAGCCGAGACCGAGCAGCTCGGCTAAAATAATGCTCCTATAGTATTATTTTAGCCGAACGAGCCGAGCTTTGACATGCTCAAGCTCGGCTTGTTTATAAACGAGCCGAGCCTAAAAATTATACGAGCTTTAAAATGTGCTCAAGCTTGGCTCGTTTAGAAAATGAACGAGCTCGAGCCGAGCTTTTGACGAGCCAACCCGAACCGAGCCCGAATAGCTTGTCTCATATAGCAGCCCTCCCGTTTAGTAAAATAACACCATCTTTTTGAAATTTTGATTGATTACATTAGCATTTTGAGTTACGTATTTAATCGAACAACTGTAATAAAGACGCAAAGCATCTAAGTTGAGTTTAATAAAAAGGTTTTCATAAGAAATGGGTTATTTTCTATTTTTATTAAGTTTGTGTATCTCTTCAATATCCGTTTTTTTCCGTTAATATATAAAGGCTAAATTACTAAGTAGTCCTTTTACAAATATTTTTTTTTTAAAAACGGAAAGCGGTTCGATTCCATAGACGGCGCGCCGACTATTGGATCGAAAGGCCGGAAAAGATCGGCTGACGGACAACCCGTCATGAAGTACCACAACAAAGTAAAAAAAGAAAACACAAAAATACATTAAAAAAACCCGAAAGTAGGGACGTTCTTAAGGGAAAGCAGAAAGATCTTGTCAGGCGGAAGTGACGAGCATGAACGTTCATGTTCGAAGGAAGTACACAAACAAGAAGTCTGGGGAACAACTGTGGACACCTCAGATTTGGACTACAACAGAGCCGTCAGGAGTCGATCACACATCCACGCCCCCTTCTCGAGAAACACTCAAAACGCCACAAAAGACAGCATCAAATCAAAGAAGATGAAACTGGAACAAACGGGTATCATGATATAAAAATGTGTACAACTTTGATGGTTGAAAGAGTACGATTTACAAGGGAAGCATTGTTCGAAACGAGTTGGTAAAAAAGAATAAAGGCAAAGGAGCTTTCTAGAAGAGAAGTGCTCTTGTTTTGATTGTTCGTAATAAGTTCAATTATGATTTTAAAAATCTTTATTGACGAGGACAATAAAGATTTGAGAAAAATCACGATTAAATTTAATTACTAATTTTGTTAATTCATTTTGGTGTAAATGGTGCCGTTAGGCCCCAAAATTGGTGACCTCGGGATGAGATAAATTAATACGGTTAATAAAAAGTCTCTCAAAGAGGAAGGAAAGACTAAGTTGAAGCCGTTTGAATATAGGGTTTTTTTTCCCAATTTTTAAATTAAAACTTTCTATTACAGGAAAAATGGTCATTCTATAGTTTTATTTGGTGTTCGAATAAGCGAACAACCGAAAGCGTATAAGACGATATGGTGGTTGACGGGATTACCGTCGGCAATGGAGGCGGGTTACGTTGTCAAACTAAAAGTTTGTATGCTTGTTTGATTTTTTTTTTTTAAATTGTGAAGCCCCAAGTTGTAATTGGGGAGGAAGCAAGGGCAAGGTCAAACAGTGTTGGCGGCGAATCAAGGTCAAGCAGACTCGACTTGGAACTCAAAAGCGACTGAAGAGACGATGAATGGTGAAGAAGAACCAAGAAAACCCCCAAAACCATCGGCGAAGCAAAGACCACGACTTGACCGGCGAAGTAGATCTGAACAGTAAAACGAAAGTCAGATTTAGATCTGAGAAGGGATGAGGAGAGGACGTGTCGTGGATTTGTCGGTGGAAGATGGTGGGGCGTAGTCCCGAGTTGGATAAGGAAGAGGAACAAGCGGATGAGGCTAGCAGTTGAAGTAGAATGGTAGATTCTAGGTACTGTGACTTAGAAGCAAAAGAAATTGACCCTCTAAGCAAGAGGCAAAGGTGAGAGAGGATAAGGTCCACAGAGGGTGCGAAAACCAGACCTTTGTCGGAGGCAAACCAACAGGGGTGGAAGGCTTCTCGGACCACAACAGGGAATGGTCGGCGAGAAGAAGCCTAAACCCAAGGCCTCCACAACCGAAAAAATTTTAACAGATGATTGTAGGATTTGATAGGGTTGTTCATTGCAATGAAGTAATTTGGATCTGGGTGATAAGGGTTTAACAAAAGAATAAGAAGGGAAGAAGGTCCCTAGTGGCGGTCAGACCATCGCGTTCAGCCTTCGGTGGTCTTTCAGGCGGTGTTCAGCCATTGAATAAGCTTGTTTCTTATGTTAATGGAGGTTATCCATGGTGGCTAAGGTTTTCCCCTTGGGGTGCAAAGAGAGCGTTTTGTTAAATCAAAACATGTTTAGTCCTTTTACAAATATTGATCTATTAAGTAGGCTCATATTATAAATATATTTAATAAATGTACTCCTAATATAGTAATAGTTGTAAATCATTTAGAGTGTAAATTAGAGGAGTCTACAAAATAAATGACCATTAAAATGAGTCTACTTCACCAAATTCTTTTATATATAAATCAATGATAAGTGACTAACACTTGGTACATTATTGTAGGTATGTTGTAACTTGTGTTGGTTTTATTATAAGATGAAGAAGCGGGTATGAGTCAGGTTCACATAGAATCATATAAAATTTTGAGCCACATGCCCCAAGTAATTAAAAATTTGTCTAAACTTTGTGTCACTCTCTCCTCGTCTTCTCTGCTTCTACTTCTTCCTTATTCTCCACGAAAAACCCTATAGATAAAAAGAGTTACAAAAAGAGGAAAAGAGAGGTGAATTATTGGCTTCGTCGGAATCCTTTCCTTTGTTCTCATTGGTGTCTAAACTTCGCTTCATTGGAAGCTTAATTAGAACCCGTGTTTGTAAAATATTTTTTATTTATTATTTTCTACTTCTTCTTACTTTCTTTTACGTTTTTTCTTGAAGAGATATGTTATAGTTTTTTAAATTTTCTTTGTATTTCTGTATGTAGTAAAGCTGCTTAGTGGATTTGGTTAAATTTTTCCTCTTGATATTCCGCATAATAAGTTTTTGTACCGAATTGTGTCACCAAGTGTTTTAGATCGCTCTAGATCTAAACTTTGTAGTCGTAAACTTCGTTTTCAAATTTCCAGTTTGGTATCAGATATCTTCATTTTATAATTTTTACGAGCCTTTCTAATATTTGAACAACAAAAAGGCTCTTGAACATAGATCGACATTAATTGTGTTTCCATTGACCGAAGGTTCGACACGCCTACGATCTTATAAGCTTTAGTTCTTTTCCCTTCCAGATCTGAAAAAAAACTCTTACAAATTTCCAGTTTGGTATCAGATATCTTCATGTGTAGATTGTTTAATTTCAAAATGGATGTCTTCATGTCTCGAGAGCAAGTTTACCAGTTCGGTTTTATTTGGTCGCCACATAGATTAAATATTATAACGAAACCCATGAAAGAATGATGTCCATGTGCTTGTTAAACCGGTTTTCGTTTGATATTTAGTGACATTAAAACAAGTTCACCTGTTGATTTAAACTCATTCATTGCTTAAGTCCTTAACACATTTAAAAATGATAAATTTAGACCCACTAATCTTTTCCTAAACAAATTGCGTAATCATCAAAACTCGTTCGCCTCAATAAAAAACTTATATCTTTCTCTTGGTATCATTTTTATTGATGTGAAATATTTTAGTCATTATTATAGTCATGGGTCGTTCGATGGTTCTTTCAACCTGTTTAGAGATTGTTCGCGAACAAAGCATTTGTGGAGTTCATTGCAGGCTGCCCGGATTGCAGAAGAATTTTTCGATACCCCCTTCGCGTCGTGCATATGAGGTAATATTCTCTCTAAAATTTTTTTATAAAAAAGTGTGTTTATGGAGTGAAATTTTTGAAGTTGGAGTGTGGTGGACCTAAAAATGGAGAAACGAAAAAGTCTTCAATAACAAGATTAAGAGAGAATTGGATGAAATGCACCCAATGATTAATTTTGTTTAGTAAATAACCTAGGCCTATAAATTTTTATGTGAATAGTCTTATTAAATAAATAATGGCAGATTTACTCTTATTTTTTGTAATAAATTTTATCCTAATTTAGACGTTTCTCTTATAACTTTATTGTAACTTATTCTTGTAGATGAGACAGATTTTCTTGTAAATTTATAATTTATTCTTGTAAATGAAACTTATTTTCTTGTAAATTATATTTCTTGAATTTTCTTGTAATTTTATAAATATTACAAGAAATAAATGAATGTAGTCACCAAGAATTGATCTCTAGTTGGTTGTCCCTCCATCCCACTCTAATACCAACTGGACAAGTTGGATTTCACGATTTATCTTCTTTTGAAAATTATAAATATACGTTAAGTATGATACTTGAACTTTCGCTTGTACACTAATTTTCTTGTACAAAAATTATTGTAACTAATTTTCTTGTACAAAAATTATTGTAACTAATCTTTTTGTACAAAAATAATTTTAACTAATTTTCTTTAACACGGTTCAAGCGTTTCATCTAAAACCCAAACCCATTCATCCCAGAGAGAAATTGATGATACATGATATACATGAAAAGTACAAGCATGTAACATGCTAATTTTATCAATTCTTGTACAATTTTATTGTACACAATTAATTGCTAATTGATTCGGCTGATCAGATAATAATACACCTTCTTCAATTAGAGATTGTGGGTTAATTAAAAGATAATAATCAATTAGCAATCTTTTAGATTCTTGTATGAGTGTAAATTAGTCTTAAAAGAGGTCATATACTAACAAAATTATTGAGGTTTACAATTACTAAACAAAATTAATGAACTACATAGCAAATTCACTCCAAGATTAATACGGGAGGTGGAAGCCGGAGCATTCAAGATAGAGTTAAGGAATTAATGGAAGTTTGGAACATAAGAGGTAAGGGCATAGAATAAACCTAAAGAGTATCATCAATATTGTTGCTCGGGAACCACCCCTCCCGGATGCATCAAGGTTAATATGGATGGTTCCAAGAATATTGATGTCTTTGTTGCCGTTTGGGGCGTGTTAAGAAATAATGTAGGAGAATAGATGAGTGGGTTTGGTGTTAGCCTAGGGATATGTTCCGTTCTCATAGCTGAAATGTGGGACATGGTTCATGCTCTTAGGATTACTTGAGAGTTGGGCTTCCGATCGGTAATTATTGAAACAAATTCTCAATTGGTTGTCAAACTCCTCAAGAGGATTATCGTCCCTCACCATCATCTTGCTACTCTTGTACATATGTATCAAGATTTGTTTATAAAGAGATTGAAACATTCAATTTCGGCATGACTACCGCGAGACGAATAAAGTAAAAAAATATATTATTAATTTTGCTATGAACCTTCGTATTGAATTGAATGAATTGTGTTCCCTGCCAGTAGGTGTAGTTTGTCTTTTACTTGAGGACATAAGTGGTCAGTTACCTCGTGTGATAATTACTTAACTTTCTTTTCTATTAATAAAAGCTAGTGTGTCTAGATTCGTCACCTACCACTTACTTTCCTTTTCAACAAAATAAAGTTTTTAAGTAAATCAGGAATATTAATTTAAATTGATTATAAAAAAGTTAATTTTATTTTTATCTTTAAAAATATTGATAATCAACACATAATATACAGTTATTTTAATAGTAGAGTTGCAGGCCTGTAAATAGACGTGGCCGTCCAAGAAGAATACGAGAAAGAGGATATTCGAATCCTAAAATCTCTCAATTATCCATAATAATGGGAATGCAGTGGCAGTGCATGTCATATATATATATATATATATATATATATATATATATATATATATATATATATATATATATATATATATATATTGGGGGTTATATTTCTTAAGTTAATTTCGTATAAAAATAATTGCACCGACAATATGTGGTAGGTAAACACCTCCAAAATAAAATATAAATAACTAAAATGTAAATTTTGCAATGATAGTGGAAGTTGTTAATTATGGTAAACAAACATGTTGCAAATCCTAGTCAATAAAGGGAAATATATTAGTGGTGACATCATATAATTAACTATAGGATATAATTAAAAAAAAAAACTCTTTTTTGGATGGATCACCCATCCTTTGTGTCGAATCCGTCGGATATAAAAACTATATGATATTCGGGTAAGGTTTGTGTTGATCTTGCTCGCCTGTGTTTGAGTGGTTGTTTACTTGAATTTGTCATTAGTTGTAGAAGTATTGAGAAATAGATAGATCGACTCCGTTATGTCATATGGAGGCAATAGTCATTGATATCCTTCGTCTTGAATTTCAAAAAAAAAACAAAATGAAGTAGTCATAAACTAAAAAAGTGTCTTGACCGTGTCTTCACTATATTGACTGTGTTCGAGAAATTTTTAGAAGCTTTCAAGTTTCCGACACGAAAGAATGGGAAAAACGACAATGTCAAGAGGTTTTCATGCTTCGTAGCGAACGAAGAAACAAACTCGCGAATCGAAGGAGGACTACTTTGGAAGAGCGCGGGTGGGGACGCTCTTAACGGAATCAGGGATGAAATTACGGAAACATTAGTTAAATTATACCATTAGTTGTGTGTATTCAACACTTGCTTAGCTCTTAGTGGCACTTAATACTAATTAAATTATTTGGGGTCTACATGTATTTTAGAATCATTACCTTCAAATCAAACTTGATTAGTGTAGTATAAGGGCCCGTTTGGTTCTAATTTCAAAAATGGAAACGGAATGGAAACGAATTTAGTTCATATACATATTCTTATTCATGAAATTTTATGAAATCATTCCTTGTGGTTTAGTGAAAAGTACACTTACTTTTCCACATTTTGTTACCCTGTAGGGTATCAAAAGTAATCAAACTCTACTCCAATTACAGGAATGATTCCAAAAACTTTCACGAATAAGGGCATACGTATGAACTAGATTCGTTTCCATTCCGTTTCCGATTCCGGAGTTAAAACCAAACGGGCCCTAAACTTCAATCGGAAAATATGGGAATTCGCTAGGATTATAAGGGGCAAGTTCCGGTGAGGAGAAGCCTTGTGGATAGGAATTAGGAGACATGAGAGCCATTGGATGAGATTTAAATCAACGGCTCTCACACACTCATAATTAATGGTATTTGGTAATTAGATAAATCTGAAAAAAGAGAGAAGAAAATCACTGTTCGACTCCAACGACTCACAACTCCCTCACATTCTTCATCCCACATTCTTCATCCCACAAGCTTCATATTGGTCCGATTTTCAACCAAATAAAAGATTGATTACATAAAAATGGTGAAATCAAAGAGAATACAAGACGATTTAGGTATTGTTTCTTCGAATATCTACTCTCACGGTTTAGGTTTTCATTCTTATGGTTTAAGTTTCATCATGATTGATGTTTTTTTAAAAATCAAATTTGTTTGAATCACTTTTGTTTTGATAGGTTTGATTGAGAAAATATATGCATATACATTTGTTGAGTTGGTCTAATAGATCCAATTGAACAATCTATATGCTCTTTTAGTGTGCACGGCAACTGTTCGACAAAATGCCTCATAGAAAAATAGTCTATAATTTTACATGAACAATGACATAAAAAGTATGAACACCGAAGAATAAAAACATGAACAATAATGTATAAAAGTATGAACACCGATGAATAAAAAGTATGAACTTACACTAGTATATTTTTCATTGCTTTACAGATTCAGTGATGTTGGATACACAATCATCACCAATCTTTGTGTCGGGATTGAGGGCGAATGCTCCATGTAATGAAGGTGGAACTATTATACAAGTAACTCCAAATAACTCTACCAATTGGGTACCAATTTGTGATGATACATTGAAGCCACATGTTGGTCAACAATTTTTAAGTGTGGAGGAAGTTGAGGACTTCTATAGGAGGTATGCCTCTATTTGTGGATTTGAGATTCGTGTTTTATGTAATCACAAACCCACAATGTTGTGTTGAGAAAGTATTTTGTATACACAAGGGAAGGTAAAAAAAAAATGGCAAACATAGTACGAGCAAAAGGATGACAACTTCCAATCATTGTGGTTGTAAAGCAATTTTTCAACATAATTAAAGAGTACAAGAATTTGATGGTAGAATCAGTTCAGTATACAACACCTTTTAAAAGAGATTTCTTTGAGGCATTTGCAACAACAACTGAACCTACTAGTGTCATTGTATTGCCACCCGAACAAGCAAAGAACAAAGGGAGCCGGAAACGCTACATGGTTGGACAAGAAATACATTCGAAAGAATCTTAGAAGGGTGAAAGAAAGTGTAAAAAGTGTGGCAAGAGTGGACATGACAACAGAAACTGTGAAAAGTTTAACAAGTAAGAATGAGACAACATGTAAAATAAATATGAACAAACTTGTTTTTGAGACTTATTATATAGTTTTCCTATGTGTTTGAAGTTTGTTATTTCGTTTTGAATGTTTTTTGTAGGATGAGATTGTCTTAGAAAGAGCATCGTTTTAAGTACGAACACCAATGTCTTACATATAAAAGTATGAACACCGATTGATAAAAACATGAACAATGGAGCATAAAAGTATGAACAATGACGTATAAAAGTATGAACACCGATTAATAAAAACATGTTTAATTTACGGTTTCGAATCATAGTTTCCGTTTAAACAATTTTACCCTTTGTTGTGTATTTGTTGAAAATAACCCGGTGTTTAATTTACAAGAACCTATGATGCACGGACACGGACACGGACACGGGAAACGGATACGGCGGGAAACGGGGAAGCGGCAATCCTAAAAACATAGGAAACGGGGACACGGCGAGGAAGACAAATAATATATCATTTTAAAGCTTTTTGTATAAATAATTCATTTATCATAATGAATAACATACATATTAAAAATAATATATCATTTTAAAGCGACAATCATTTTAAAGATTTTTGTATAAATAATTCATTTGTCAACATAACCCCAAAGAGGACGTTCTTCATCATTTGCATTCGATGAAACACTAACATAACCCCAAAGAAGACGTTCTTCATCATTTGCATTCGATGAAACACTTCCGGTAGTAGTGCTACGACTGCCTTGTTGCGAGCTTAAAGAAGCCATAAAATCTGCAATGGTAAAATTAACTCAATTAAGTGATCACCAACACTCAAATAGTGTCTGCAGAGTCTAGAATTACAGAAACATTCAAATAACCATCAACAAAGTAGTAAGCACTCAAGCTGTTAAGCAGTAAGCAGAAGCACTTAAGTTGTTAACCAGTAAGCAATTAACCTGTTAAGCAGAAGCACAAATACTCAAATATTATTGCAGGAAGTGTAGAGCAGAATCAGCAGAGTGTAGAATTACAGAGTTTATAGTAAGCAAAACAAAACTCGAAATCAAAAATCAAAGCTCAATTAAGTGATCACCAACACTCAAATAGTGTCTGCAGAGTCTAGATTTACAGAAACATTCAAATAACCATCAACAAAGTAGTAAGCACTCAAGCTGTTAAGCAGTAAGCAGAAGCACTTAAGTTGTTAACCAGTAAGCAATTAACCTGTTAAGCAGAAGCACAAATACTCAAATATTATTGCAGGAAGTGTAGAGCAGAATCAGCAGAGTGTAGAATTACAGAGTTTATAGTAAGCAAAACAAAACTCAAAATCAAAAATCAAAGCTCAAAACAATCAAGTTAATCAACTAAGAATCAGCAACACAACAAGTATTTGACTATCTGTAATTCTGTAAATTGAAGAGGAAGAAGACTAGAAGTAGAAGAGTAAAGTCAGTAAACAATTTACCTAACGAGACGAAGAGGAAACAGGAAGCTGCGATGAGACGAAGGCATTGCGAAGTGCGAACTGAAGGCACTGCGACGAGATGAAGAATAGAGGGCCGACGGGCCACGGCCTGAAGACGAAGGCCTGAAGACGAAGGCCTGAAGACGAGACGAAGGCCTGAAGCTTCGACGACTGACGAGACGACGGCCTGAAGCTTCGACGACTGACGAGACGACGGTCTGAAGCTTCGACGAAGGCACTGCGATGAGACGAAGCTGGTGGGACGAGACGAAGAGAAAACCAACCGGCCGGAAGCTGCGACGGTGCGACCTGAAGACGAAGAATAGAGGGCCGGCGACCGGTCCTGAGGAGTGAAGCTCCGACTGCGACCGACGACGGCGACGGCTGCGGAGTGCTAGGGTTACGTTCCCCCTTTGCGATTTGTTGCGACTTGCTATTGAGAAAACTGAAAGTGAGAAGTCAGTGAGAAGATGCGTGCTTTTTTTGTTTTTTTTTTTTTTAAAAGCGTTGACCGTGCCTTGACCGGACACGGTTCGTGTCCGGTCCGTGCCTGGCCCGTGTCCGGTCCGTTTCCGGTCCGTTTCCCAGCCGTTTCCCTATACCGAACCGTGTCTTGACCGTTTCTGCTCAAGTTTGACCGTTTCCCCCGCGTTTCCAGGAGTTTCCGTGTGTCCTGGCGTGTCCGACACGCGACACTCCACCTCTTAGGCGTGTCCGTGCATCATAGACAAGAACCATAGTTTTGAACCATAGTATGAACAATCAACTGACTATAAAAAATTATGAACACCTATTAATAAAAACATGAACAATGGAGCATAAAAGTATGAACAATGGCCTATAAAAGTATGAACACCGATTGATAAAAACATGTATAATTTACAGTTTCGAACCATAGTTTCCGTTTTAACAATTTTATCCTCTGTTGTGTATTTGTTGAAAATAGCCCGGTGTTTAATTTACAGGAACCATAGTTTTGAACCATAGTATGAACAATTAGCTGACTATATAAAAGTAAGAATATCGATTGATAAAAACATGAACAATGGCGCATAAAAGTATGAACAATGACATATAAAAGTATGAACACCGGTTAATAAAATCATGACAATTCATATCTCAGTTCATACATGCATTCTCTAATTATACTTTTGAAGTGACGATCATACGAGGGCTACTCATGGGATCAATCTCTTATAATTTGAACACCAACATGAGTAAATATGAACAAAGAGAAATTTATGCAATAAAAACGTTTGGTTAACTCTTTTTGAATACGATGAACATCATCTTTCAAAAAATGAACACCGGTTAATAAAAACATGAACAATGACACATAAAAGTATGAACACCAATGATTTTCTATAATTTCTGCACATACATAACATTGATGCATAATAATATAAACATTATGTAGTACCTAAAAAAACGATGATAATATATAGGAACATCGAAGACGTAAATTTAAAATGGTACCTAAAAAACCCAACATTCAAGTTACAGATGCAAACACAATTTCATGTTACAAACCACATCATTTTTTACATCTTCGAAAGCAAAATGTAAGTTTTAACAACTTAACAATTCAAATGTTTCTTGTTTGTCCAACTGATTGAAGTACTAGATCCTTGACTTCATTGTTCTTCCAACTGAGCAATTGAGACAAATATATCTCTCTACAAAGCATGACAAGCTTTTCAGTGTTCTTCTTACCAAACCCAACTTTCCAATTTTTGGATCCACCTCCCATATATGTTTCCATGTGTCTCATGTCATATACTGCAGAATCATCATTTGGCTTGTGAGTTGCCCATGGTAAAGATACGAATGTCGGATCCATGCTCCTTAACATCCCGTATTTTTTTGCAGAATGAAACCCCAGGTAATCCAAAAATATTTTTTCTACACAAACAAGATATAGACAATGTATGTTAAACTTAAAATATATGCTAATAAAAAATTAACATATATGACGGTAAAAAAATTGATATTGAATAATATAACAATTTTTTAGAATTTTACCAACCTTTTGGTGATCTCTTCAAATTTTGTCTTTCAAACATCACTCAATGTAACTCGTGGTGCTCTATCTACTCTTCAAATAATATTGATGGTCAAACTAGTTTAAATTCTCATCCAATAACAAACCACATAAGTGTTATGTGAGGTTAGGGCATTGTTGTTTGAAGAGGTAAGTGAGGAAAGTAAGTTCATTTCTTCAAGAGGGAGATTATGAGCAAAGTGTGGGTGAAATTTAGACCTGCTATTGCTAGGCAGATGAACATCAAAGTATGATTGTTAAGTAACCAGTTTGAACATCCAAATTGATACTATATTTTGTTTGATGTGGCTCTTTGCAAAACTAAATCTAGACAAATCTAGCTAGGATTACGATGATTAAGAACATTGATCACAAATCATTAAACTAAAGGAGCAAGCAATCAACTAGATCTTTATAATCTGAACAGCGGGTCATCAGTCTCTTACTTACAATTTCAAAGGCACTCATGTTCATAATATAATCTCTCGTGGTTGTGGTAGCTATACTAGTAGTCATAAATTTCTTTTGTTTGAGAAAACATATATTGGAATAGCAAATTGTTTTGGGTATCAGCCATGGTTGTAGATCCAAAGTAAACTGTATCCGAACCACTGCTTTTAATATTTAAAAAATTCTATGAGGCATTTTGTCGAATACCTTGCGTGCATATTAGAAGCAACATATAGATTATGCAATTGAATGACTTAAACCAACTCAACATATGTATATACATGCATTTTCGCAATCAAAACTATCAAACACAACAATAAAATGAACAAATTTGATTTGAACCACAAAATCAAAGGTAACCAACCCTAAATATGAAAAGAGTAAAACCTAAAATTAAGAGTACAAATTGAGCAAAAAAACATACCTGAATAGTCGTTTCTCTTTGATTTAACCATTGTTTCAATGAAAATCGAAGCAAATCCTGATTCTGTTGTTAAGAGCCAAGAAGGAGAAGAAGAATGGCGTATGTGAGAAGAAGAATGGCATCCGTCTGCGTGTGCAAGTGAGGAGAAGAAGCCTAAACCTAATTTTTATTGTTTGCAAAATTTTAATTATATTTACCAAAATGCCATTAATGACAAGTGTGTGAGAGTCGTTGATTTAAATCTCATCCAATGGCTCACATGGCTCCTAATTCCTATCCACAAGGCTCCTCTTTACCGGAACTAAAATCTATATATATATATATATATATATATATATATATATATATATATATATATATATATATATATATATATATATATATATATATATATATATATATATATATATATAGATAGAGGGTGCGGTATTAGACCATCGGATAGTAAATATTAAGGGTCGAGATTTAGGGTAGATATCATAACTAATAATAACTACGAATAATCCATTCAACAAACAATAAGTACGAATAATACATTAAATAATATGACACATTCATAACAAAACTAATAATAACAATGAATAATATATTAAACAATAAGACATTTTATCATGATTATACGATAAAGTCTGTTCTTATAGGATCTATTTATATATATATATACTATGTAATAGTGCATTATCACTCATGTTTAGCAGATACATAACATTTTTTTTACGACGAAAAATTAACTTTACGATACTCATAACTAACACAATGTAACGTCTGACTCGTTTTTAAGGCATTACCCCAAAAGCGATAAGACAACCGCATGACATACTTGAGCTGGACTTAAAGGAAACAAGACAATTAGATGAAATTGGACCCATTGATCCAGCTTGAGTCGGATTGACCAAGAAAATATGATGTTCAATTGATAACGTGTTTTGTCCTTTGGACCTTATTTTCATTGTAGTGAATTTTGACATTTTTTTTCTGTTAAATGACCGATACAAACGGAATGAACCGAGACCCTATTACTTCCGCGTCGGATCAATCCAAAAATCCGGTTTGAACCTAAAAATACACCTTGTCTAAATATGAATTTGTATCCAAATAAAAAGGGTATACATAAGACCTCTCAATTACTAATAATGAATTATTTTATATGAGAGGTGCTAAATAAACTATAGTATATTAGTTTACTTATGTAGGGTATCATTCAAGTAAGGCCCATTATTGCGGTACGGCCGTGCGGCCGTACCGCAGGGCGACACGTGTCCCGAATTTTT
>BSUD01000004.1:798208-836383 GCA_033239045.1 Fagopyrum esculentum | reverse complement strand
TTTTTTTTTTTTTTTTGTTAGAAAGCGGAGTTCACTACTCCATATTACGTATTATTATTAATAGAAAGAAGGGACAAACGAGATACACGAGGTATACTAACACCTCTAAGAACATCAAGTAAGATAGAACCCACACAAAGCAGCGGGGAGGCTATCCGATGGACTCCGGGGTCAAAAGAGAAGACGAGGTTTGCGAGGGAGTCCGCCACCCTATTACCCTCCCGGAAAACATGGCCGAGATCTATAGTCCAGTCTCGGTAAATAGAGCCTTGGCACCGATTAACCAGGCTCGACAGCGGGTGCGATGGGCTGACACCCTTCATGAGGAACTCTACCACAAGCTTGGAGTCCACTTCCAACACCACCTTTTTGTGCTCCAATTCCCAAGCTAGCTGATGACCCAAAGAAACTCCCCAAAGCTCAGCAACTGAAACAGTAGCACAACCAAGATTCGCAACAATACCCTGAACCCAGACTCCCTGATCATCTCGAATTACTGCATTCGCCGTAGCAAAGCCTTCATACCCACAAACTGCCCCATCCAAATTGACCTTAATCCACCCAACTTGTGGTTTTCTCCAGGAAATCAAATGCTAATTTCATATTATTATATTGGAAATTAAAATGTATCAATTTATGACATATTTCCATATCTAGAAATTTTAAATGATAATTATAATCAAACTTCTTAATGTAATTGATTTTTTTTTAAAATAGTTACTTTAAGTTTTTTAAATTTATTTTTGTAATTAAAATTTTTTTTCTAAGAGTGGCATTGACATAAGAATAATTTATAATAAAAAAAGTTGATTAATTCTTTTCCTTTTAAGATTTAAGAACGTGATTAAAACCCTAAAGTTTGTCGAAATAACAAAAAAAATAACGACAGAGAGAATCGTCCTTGTAAAGATGTAAGATATGGGGTGATGTCCAATTTCTATCAATTATGAAAAAGGAAAATGACAAGACGTAATGTTTGTCATGTGTGGAGACGAAAGGTTGCATGAAAGCTCTTGTCGTTGGGTATGGCGCATGCAATCTTGGTTTCGGTGGTAATGTTGAGCCTACAGATCCACATTTGGTACATAACTTTTGTAAATTCAATTAGGATGGTTCAAATATCGGTCCAGATTAGACTTTGGATTAAAAATTTGTTATTGGATTATATATTCAAGTTTGGACCGACAAAATTTTAAAGTGCAATTTTTTATAAAAAAAAACTTGTCCCAATTAGTTCGGTGATTCGACACACATTTTTTAACTGGTTAAGTGGAAAGAGTAAGATCGTAAAAGCGTCTGAAAACCGTCTCCTCACTATGCAACACAAAACTCTTCTCATTCCCTCCCAACTAAAAGTAGTTCTTCGGAGAAATTTGTTCAACTTCGTCTGAAAAATGAAACAAAGGAAGAGAGATGAAGTAGGTAAGTTTTCGATAACCTAATTTCATAGTTTTTTGATAATCGAATTTGAATGCATTATTGTTATTTTGCATGAAAACAATTCGTCATTTGTTTACTATCAAATTTTGTGATCAATCAATGTTTACTATTAATTTCAATGAACATAAACTGTTTGTTCAAATGTGAAAGAGAAGAGTAATTACCGTAAATGGTTTCGAAAATAAAAAAAATGTTATGAAAATAATCCTAGTAAATCAAACATTTAGTTCAATTAGTCGAAATGTTTCAGTTCTTAACATAGTCATATTTAGTTCGTTTCAAGACTGTATAGATAAAATACAACAAAATGAAGAAATTAGTTACCGAAGTTAATAGATATTAAATGATTCCTTATAACACAGTAAATTCATATATACATAGTAATATGTTCTTTATTATAACACAATAAGTTCATTGCAAAGAATAGAAATTAGTTCACTATTGTTTCTTGACAATTCATATATGAATAACATTTTTGTTTTTTCCTATTACACAATAAGTACATATCATAGCAAACTTTTGTTCTTTAACATCATTTTAACAAGTAAAAACTAATTCTTGAAATTAATAAATATAGGTCATTCAATAGAAATGTTTAGTTATTTCTTATCTATAAGTACACAAAAATATCTTATAATTTAGTTCTTGCCTACAAAATATAAATAAATCTTACATTTATTTATAGAAATGTTTAGATATTATTGGTCTATTAAATCAACTTTGATTATTGTGATCGGTATTACAAAAATATAATACAAAACCCTAACTTAATAGTGTCCCGACATAATCACAATTAATGATGAACTAGATAACTAATTCTTATCAACTATTCCTCTTGATGACGTTCCCATCCTAACACAAATCATTTTCAAGAGATTTAAAGTTCAAATGAAAGTCATAGTTACTAGAACGAGTGATTGATGTTGTAGGACAGAAAGAAACTGAAACCCCCCAAAAAAAGAATCATTAGAATGTGAAAGAGGACCAACTTTTAACCACCACGAGAGTCTTCAGAAGCTAAAGTTAGAATGAAGTGAGCGAAAACGGTGAAAAGTTGAGCGTGTTGCTATGTTCATCAATGACCAAAATGTAAGGATCATATTTTGCTAACTTTTGAAGATTGTTAATCAATAATTTTACTATTTTTACCCAAAATTATTGATAATTATCTACAAAGATTATCTAGATTGATGATACGAAAGAATAACAATCTGATTTTTTTTTTAATTTATATACAAAGTTTCAAAACGATTTTTTTTTGACAAAGACAAGACTATTTGTAATTGTTCTCATAATGTTCAAGAAACATAACACAAGGATGTTGATAAGTTTCATAGATCTAAAATTTTTTTACTCCAATTACCTTTAGCCCCAATAAATAACTCTCATTTCCGTTTTCGGAGATGCAACCAAACAGGGTAAATGTTTTATAAACTCTTATGGATGACCAAGCCATCCGATAGATGCTGGATGAGTAGGCTGTGCAACTGTCCGGTCCGGATAATTAACATTCCACATGTTGACAGGGTCCAGATCATTAACATTCCACATGTTGACAGAATAGGATAACCGGAACATCACGGTTCGGATCATATGGGCCCAATTTCTTTTTAAACTTTTAGAAGACACTAAGGGCCCATTTGGTTCCAACTCCGGAAACGGAAAGGAATGAAAACGAATTTAATCCATATGTATATCCATATTCATTAAAGTTTATGGAATCATTCCCCATGGTTTAATGAAAATGCATTTGATTCCTCACATTTTGTTACCCTATAGGGTATCAAAAGTAATCAAAACTCTCATCCAATTACTACAAACAACAAGGAATGATTCCAAAAATTTTAATGAACAATACATATTGACTAGATTCGTTTCCATTCCGTTTCCGATTCCGGAGTTAAAACCAAACGGGCCCTATACAGATTGAATACAATCCAAACCGGAACCATAACCACTTCCACTTTATAAAATATTACGTAAAACTGTAAATATAGGACCAGCCCAATGGCTGAACCGTAATATTACAGTCCAAGATCGGATCGAGGTCAGCCTACCGAACCAAAATATTACAGTCCAATACCGGACCAGGGTTAGTCCAGGACCAGATCCTATTTTCTGGTCCAAAAATGCACAGCTCTACAGATGAGTGCACCGGTAAAACAAGGGTTCATCCATTTGTCAGCTGCTCCATTTCCAACCCTAATTCGGTGTGTGTTAGTTGAAAGATTTTGATAGATATTTTTGTTGGTTTTCAAAACCCAAAACCTAACTAATAATGTGTTCGGCAAAATAAGGTTTTCTAGCTAATATCCATTTTTGTAATTGGACTCCAAAATGATACCCGTTAATCTTCAAATGCCAAACACTCAAGCATTTGGCTACTCCCTTCGAGCAAAATCAAAGAAACCTGCGTAGCTACCCTAACCAAAACTATTTCTTCGCATCTTTTAGAGGTTACAGATTTACAGGCATGCAAGATGATCAAGCTCCAACAGAGATCAACTTAACCGGAAAGTATAAACTAGAGAATCATACCTAATTCGGTACAGGGTTGATGTAATTTGTCCTAGTGTTCGAAAGATGGGTGTGACTCAAGCACAATTTTTCCTCCGTTTCCTTGAAGGTGTCTTTGAATCAACCTCTGATTTCTGTTTTCGGGATTGGTTTAGCGATTTAGCACCTATAGCTGAGCTCCAGAGTGCCCTTTCCACATCTGATGGTGTAAATGGTTCGTCTTCTGAGCTCAATTCCTGAAACGAATCACAGATGTAACTAATTGCAGTTCAGGAGAAGCAAAACGGTCCAACCTTAAATCACGAAATGAAGGGCAATAGCATAATCTTGGATTGCTGGTGTGTTAAGAATGGAGATCTCAACTTCATAACCAATTGATATGTAGAAGAGAGCTCTACCATGAAGTTTTCTTTAAGTTGCTAAGCCTAAATTTCTTTTCCACCACTTAATAACAGTGCACTTTCATTAAAGAGAAGTACCAACTAGCCAACGAAAATGACTGTTGTTCTTAACATGATTTCAGTATCAGTTTCTTCCAGTCACAACTCATATGAACAAGAGTTGGGAGTCCTGGAGAACTCATCAAAGTATCGAAATGCCAAAAATTTCAAGCTTTAATAGAGTTAGTTAACAAGAAAGCGAGCACAATAACATTGTGAACAAGGGGAGAAATGCAACATGTAATGTACTATTTTCTGAAAGATATATGTATACTAATTATTTCGGTTATGGTTTGTCTAATAAATGATCAAGTGTTAATCATTACTACAGTTAGTTTTTAGTTACCAAATTCTTACACTACAGATAGACTCAGGGACTCTAGTTCAGTTTTATGAAAGATTGTATGTACATCTACAGACTTATGATTGCCCAGACAAACATTTACTGAGAATTGACACATGTAAGCTCAGAAACAGCTATAGCTAAACCTAAGGAAACAACCATGAGGATGTTCTATAGCATACATATGCCATCAGGATCCAATACACATGAAACCCAAACATACAAGAGATTCAAAATATGAACCAGAGAATCAATACATCATCGAAGAATTTCTATCGTCGAAGATGATATCTGATATGAGACATGAAGGCAAACCTTAGCTTTCGTCTGCAATTTACTTGCAAAGGCAATGTATTGCTTGAGCGTATAATCTTTTGAATTCCCAAGGGCAGCTTCCATAGCCTAATCATCAAAATCAGAAAACAAAATCACATAACTGATCACAATTACATTCCTTTCAGACACAAACCCTAATTTCAGACCTCGTCGGACATGAAAGGGGCGACATCCGGTGAGTAGGCAGCGAGGACGGCGGATGCGGTGGCAGGACCCACTCCTTTCAGAACAGTAAGCTCGGAAATAGCCTTAGATAGGTCAGGAAGAGAGAGAAACGCCTTCTCAGAAGCCGATTTCACTAGCTCTTCATCCAACGACTTAACGAAGTCCAGCAAACGGGGCCTGCAGAAGAACAAGGTACAAAGTCGTCATTAAAGAGTAAACGAAGGAGTTAGATAATTAGACTTGAACAAGAGAACCTGAATTTTCCCCTGGTAAGCTTCCATTGCATGAGGGTTGTGAGCTCCGATCGTGTAATGTAGGGTTTAGGGTTACGGTTTTGAAGGAGAAGAGGCAGCTGACGGCAGTAGAACTCGTCGAGGGAAACAAGGTCAGTTTTGTTAAGTGTGGGGATTCGTTTCGGGTAGGACGCAAGAGCTTCTCGCCATGGTTCGATGTCAGAGCAGTTGAATTTCAACTCCATTGCAGCAAAATCCGACAGCTTATCTTGACCATGGTTGTTTTCTTTTGAATTTTTGCCTGGGATATAAATGGGCCAATACTATTGGGCCTTATTGGGTCTTATTGGGCCTAATAACGGCCGAAGTAAAAGACTTACGATCTCATCATCACGAAAAATGATCAGTATTATACCAATTTATTAAACCATAAGCAAAATACTATTTGAAAATTTATGGTAAACTCTATAAATTTAATTAAATTAAAAGATCGTAGTTGTTATATTCCGGGACACGGATTTATCGTATACAACGCGCCGTATAGGCCGACTATGTTAGTTTCGCGTTAATATATGTATAAAATAAGAAGGCTTGTGAAAATGACATGTGACGTTCATATCATAATGGATGAATTTAGTGTTAGTAATTTGTATTTGTACACTTATATTAATGTGAAAGCTCTTGTTACCACGTGTCATCATTTTATATCCTGAACGTCGCATGTCGTTTCTTACAAACCTTCTTATTTTATAATCATTTAATTATATCAATTAATAATTAACTACAATTTAATCTTAAATAAATTTGATTTCACAAAGTAGAATTTATCAATTTTTAAATAGTAGTATTATTATTTTATTCATCTTAATATCATATAGATATATTTTAATATATATATATATATATATATATATATATATATATATATATATATATATATATACATTCAGAAATAGCATCCTAATCAAGATAAAAATTAATGAGGAAATTACCGGAAACCACCTGCTAAATAGGTCATATTGCAAATAACCACCCGCTCTATACTATTTACCGGAAATCACCCGCTATAAATATTCCCTTATCAGAATACCACCTTGTGTCAGAATACCGTCTTGTGGGACCCACTTTGTAATAAAATAATAATTTACCTTCAATTTTTTATATTTCCAATTTTTGAATGTATTTTGTTTTTTTTTTTGTATTATTTACTTTTTATTTAACAAATCGATTACAAGCGTTTGAACCAAAAACCGCTTCACCTCTTACTCCTTCTCCAGGTTTGATTGCGAAGAAGTGACTCTTCTCCAGATTTGATTGAAGTATTTTTGCATTTGTGAGATGGTTCGAACAAGGCAAGGAAACCCTATTTCAAGGGAAACGACATAATCAGGTATGTAGGGTCATTCACTTGACTTCTTCTGAGTAATTTCACCTCTTACTCCTTGCATCTGTGTAATTTCGCTTTGCTTGAAGTAATTTTGCATCTTCTAAGTAATTTTGCTTCTTACCCCTTGCATCTGTGTAATTTCGCTTTGACTGAAGTAATTTTGCATCTTTTGAGTAATTTGGCTTTGATTGAAGTAATTTCACCTCTTACCCCTTGCATCTGTGTTGTCTTCTTCTGAGTTTTTGCTTGTGATTTTAAGCCAACTTAAATGGTAGGCAGTATGTAGGGTCATTCCCTTATCTTCTTCTGAGCTTTTTTGTACAATAGTGATGTGGAAGATTTTGTAAAAGGAAATTCAATTGAATTAGTGCTTTTCTATTGTTTATACAAGGTGATTCATGTATGTGTGTAGGACCACGTCTTATTTGTTTAATGACAAAGTTGACTGAATTAGGAAACATGTGAAATGTTTAATATGAAATGTTATCTAATTAGGGCTTTTTTTATTGTTTTTCTAGGTTTGAATATCAGTTTGAGGATTATGTATGAGGGGCAGTTTTACACAGAGCATAATGATCAGTTATTATATAGGAATTCTAAACGTTATCTGTACCCAAATGCTGACCCTGATTTATTGTCCAAAATTGTCTTAGAGACAATGTTAAAGGAAGAGGTTGGGTTGTTGGCATTGAAAGAGATATGGTACTCTAAACCAAGTCAAACCATACATAATGAGTTAACATTTGTGAGAGATGACAATGAAATTTTGAAAATGGTTGGCTGTGTTGGGAATGATAAACTGGTCCACTTGTATATTGTTCAAGGTGATGAGCCTAACCCACATTATATGAGACCTCAAGGCCTAAAATATCATCCCATCCAACATAGCTTGAACCTAAGCTACCCATTGAGCCCAATATCTAATGTCAGAACCCTTATATTCCAAAGAACTGAAACTCTAGTAGAGGATGCTTCTGGTGAAGAAGCAAGTGAAGGATATTTCTCAGAAGAAGAAGGTTCAGAAGATGGGGAAGAGGTGTTAGGTGAGGAGTCTTCTTCTTCAGGTGAATAATTCACTTTTAAAGACAATGAAAATGAAGATGATGAACTTTTTGAGGATAATATTGATCCCATTGTTGATGATGTTGGTGTTGTAGCTAAAAAAAGTTGGCATGGATGAGATTTCTATTGATGAGAAGCCACTGGATTCTAACGAGTTGCACATTGTGACAAATTCTGATGGTAAATCTTCTTTAAGGTATCCCGAGTTTAATCCAATTGTAGATTTCAAGAGAAGAATATGTTTTGTTGTTGGGATGAGATTTGGGTCTAATGATATATTTAGGAAAGCATTAAGACATAATGTTATAGAGAATATGGGTGATTATTACTATTTGCATAATAATAAAATCAAAATCTTTGTGTACTGTAAGTATAAGTGTGATTGTCCTATGAAGCATGCTAGGAAAGCATGTAAGTGTGGAAAGAATTTCTGTAAGTTCAGTGTTTGTGCTAGGAAAATGAGAAAAGATGGTACTTTTCAGCTTAAGAGTTTTAACTCATAAGCATGAGTGTGGATGACAACATGGAAACACTGAGATAACCTCAATGTGGCAAGCTGGCAAATACCTTGAGCATTTTAGAGTTGATCCAGAATGGCAATTGAAAGGGTTTATAGCTGCAGTGAAAAGAGATAATAGAATGCTGATCTCATACAACGAGGCTTGGAGAGCTAGGTTTAGGGCAATGTTAATGACACAAGGAGATGCTAGAATACAATATTGTAGGGTTTGGGATTATTCTCCAACTGTCAAGAAGTACAATGAAGGAAGCTCTTTGTTTGTGAAAGTTTGTCTAGATGATCCAAAAAAGCCCTTATTCCAAATGTTGTATGTGTGCCTTGATGCTTGCCAGAGAGGGTTTTGTTAGGTTGCAGGCCAATCATAGGTATTGATGGGTCCCATTTAAGATGGGCTTAGACATGGCATGTTTTGGTAGCAGTTGGCAAAGATGGGAACGACAATATCTTTCCAATTGCATTTGTTGTTGTTGAAGCAGAAAGGAAGGAAACATGGGGCTGGTTTATTGAGATTCTGATGAGAGATGTTGGGGAAAATAATCCCACATTTATCTCATACAAATAGAAGGTGAATGTGACTGTCTTGTTTCTATCTTTCCATTTAAGTTTATTTATCTTTTATGTTGTGACATTTCTTCCTTTTATTTATATGTAATTGCAGGGTTTAATTGAGGCTCTTAATGAGGTTGTTCCAACAGCTGGCACTAGAGTATGTGTTAGGTATCTCTACAATAATTTAAGCAAAGTTTTCTTGGTAAGAGTTTCAAGGATGCACTATGGACTGCTGCAAGAGCAACAACGATTGTTGACTTTAACTATGTAATGAATGAGGTGAAAGAATTAGATGTTGCTGCTTGGACATACCTTATGGAAGCAAACCCTACTACTTGATCTAAGCATGGATTCAAATCATACACCAAGTCAGATATGCTACTCAATAATGTGTGTGAGAGCTTCTATTCTTTCATACTTCAAGCAAGAGATAAACCTATTATGTCAATATGTGAGTCTATTAGAAGACATTTGATGAAAAGATTTGTCACCAAAAAATAGGGAATCATCAAGTATGAAGGAAAGTATACACCAAAGTCTTTAAAGAAGATATAGAGTATGCAATGGAAGAAGATGTGAAGGCTTGTACACCTACTTGGGGTGGTGGAGACAGGTTTGAATGTGGACAAGACTTTTGTTGTTGATTTGGCTCAGAAAACTTGTGACGGTTATAAGTGGGACTTGACTGGAATACCATGCCCACATGCCATGTGATGTATTGCACACTACTGAAGGAAGTTGGATGATTTTGTGCACCTTTGCTATACAAGGGAGACTTACATGAGGGCATAGGCTGAATTGACATTATGGGCCTTTTACACTATAGAGTTGAAATTTAGGACCCCTACAATAACAAAATGAGAAAATGGGCTCCTACTTTCCTACAATAATTCAAACATAGTACAAAAACGCAAAAATAGTACAAAAAATGCAAAAACAGTAAAAAAAAGGCAGTCTTCCTCTTCTTGACTGTGACACTTCTGAGTGCTGATTGTGATACTGTTGATTGACATTTTGGAGGAAAATTTTGGCCCAAAAAACACATCCCTCTGCCCCAAAAAAACTCCATGAAGAAGAGAGCCCAAAAAATTCCATGAAGAACGTTTGTTTGTTTCTGGGTAAGCAACCTATCTTCAATAATGCATACCCAAACTGCACACACATGTACTCAATTAGCAATACCCAAAAAATGCATATCAATCACTCAATAAGTAATACCCAAAAATGAATAACCAAAAAAATGCATATCAATCACTCAATAAGCAATACTCAAAACTGCACACACACTTATACTAAAAAATGCATACCCAAACTGCACACACATATACTCAGTAAGCAATACCCAAAAAATGCATATCAATCACTCAATAAGCAATACTCAAAACTGCACACACATATACTCAATAAGCAATACCCAAAAAATGCATATCAATCACTCAATAAGAAATACCAAAAAATGCATACCCAAAAAAATGCATACCCAAAAATGCGACCCTAGCAGCGTCCTGTAGCGAGGGAAGGCTCGTCGACTTCTTCTTGTGCGTCGAAGGCATCGACTACAATGCCACATTCTGCGACACTCTAAACCCCTGGTGGCCAATCGGTAGTGATAGAAGGCGCCGATTGTGATTTCTTTGGTCCGGTGGTGCAGAGAAGAGGCGGAGAGAGGCAGGGAACGAGAGAGGAAGAAAGGGAAGACTTGTCAGAAGCCTTGACGGGCTGGGGAAGAAGATTGAAGGCACGCAGTGCCGGTCCTCGACGGGCTGAAATAGGAGACGACCAAGAGAGCAGGTTCTGGTTTTCGTCTGAGACAGAAGGTGGATGAGAGACTGAGAAGAAGGACAACAAGACGGTAGGGAAGTAAAGGTCCGGCGGCTGAGCAAGAGAAGAAAGAAGGAAAAGGATGCTGCTAGGTTAAAAAAAAAGGCTTAATTGGCATTTAAATTTTCTACAACCCCATCATTTCAATTCAAAATAACCTCAATAATATCCCTACTCTTCTAGTTGCAGGGCTAGTTTTTTTTCATTTTACATAGGAGTCCCTTTTACAAAAGTAAATTTCAAGGGTCCTATTTTACTAATTAAGTCGAGGGCATATGATAGTATAATTTACCCTCAACTTGGAGAATTAAAATGGGAATGCACTAATTACCTGAAGCCAGGTCCACCAAAGTACATTATACAACCTAGGAGGTCTAAGAAGGTTAGGAGAAAGTCAATGGGAGAAGATCCACCAAGTGCTACATCTAGGGTTCGATCTGGCAAGGTGAAGTGCTCAAATTGTGGAGGAGAAGGACACTACAAAAATAGGTGCAAAACCCCATCTAAAGCACCACCACCACCAAAGCCTGTGAATCATGGTGGAAGGCCATGGAACCCTAACATTGTAGAGGTTGGCTCTCAGAAATGGAAATTCACAAAGAAGGTAACCTTCTTTTAAAGCTCTTAGTTGCTCTTCACATTTTTTGTTCAACCTAATTTGGAATATGTTTTCTTGCAGCCTAAATAAAGCTTTGTTATGAGCATATTAGGAGGACAAGATTTAGGAACACAGTGCTCAGTTTCACTAGGAGGGAGTTCGTCAAGTCAAGGTCCAGAACAGGCATCAACTCAGGGTTTAGGAGGACCATAAAATCTGTTTTCTTAGTCTAAGTTTGGACTGAACCTTTATGCCAATGTATTAGCCTTTTGTATTGTTATGAATGGTTTCTTATAATGGCTTCTTATGAATGGTAAAAGATATCAGTTGCCAATGTGTTAGTCTTTTGTACTGTTATGAATGTATTAGCCTTTTGTATTGTTGATAGCATGAATTATAGTCCATATTTTGGGGTTTATTTGGACGTTTTATCTTTCATATTCTGCATGTTTGTATGTACATTATGTGATTTTACTACCATTTCATCTACCTTTGCGAGAATCGAGGTCTACACCTAGTTTCGTTGTAATTGCAGGTAATATGGTACGTTTTGCATCAAAAAGGAGCAAAAGAAGTCAAGAGTCATTTGGAGCTACATCCAGGAAGCACAGCCATGGATTGAATATTCACTTTGGAGCTGATTCGAGAGATTTCACATTCTGTCGTGAGTCACCTCGGTTGACCAGAGGTTCACCTCGACCGAGGCGATCCAGAGACGCCGACTCCAACGAGGCGAATACCTAGGACGCGGCGAGAATATTTTATTCTTGGAAGAGATCTTTTAAATTTGGAAAGTGATCTTATATTTTTGGGCTGAGCTTCTGGAAGGAAGAAGATATGCAGAATCATATATTTTACCTATATTTATGGGATAATATCTTCTTAAGATTTATTATCTTTGGAGGTTTATTTTTCCTATAAAAAGGGTTGAATTTCCACAAATCCAACATCACGCTATACCGTCGATCAGGGTTTACACCCGCAGCAGCCGCAGCATACTCTAATTTGGGAGTTTTCGAAGAACCTTTTTGAAGGTTGAAGGAAGGTTGAAGATCATAGCTTTTTATAGCTTTTTGAAGGGTTTTGTAAGATTGTCTTCAATTCCTTTCCTTGTTATCTTGCCTTGTTGGATTGCTATCCAAGGAACGCTTTTGTTGTGATATTTGATTCAGTTATTGAAGTCTTTTCATTAAATTCTTCTTTGTTCAAATATTCGCCTTCTTCCCATATATTTTAATACTTTCATTATGATGATGAGTGGCTAATTTCCTTGTGTGATTCTAGGGTGATTGGCTGAAGGTTGTGGGAAAAACAATGATAGAATAATCTTAGATTCCAGTAGGATCCTGAAAGTTCGAGTCTTTAACCTTAACCCTAAGCATCTCGTTCGGTTGATGAACATCTCGGCCAGGGTAGAATTCTTCAGACCGAGGCGACTTATCCGACCTAAAACAGAAAGTTAAGTGTTAGAGTTTGCTAAATCCTATTCTTATTTCACCTTCCTGGTTCAATGCAAGCTTAGGATGAGACTTACCCGGTAATTCCTTAGTTTGTCTACCAACGATCATAAGTATAGGTAATAAAGGTTTATCCTTTATTGGGGTTTTGAGTGTGCTTCCATCCCATCTTTGTGAGTTAGCCTGAGACTTACCCGGTAAAGGTTGATTTTATTCCCTTAGATGGTGTGTTAGTTTGAGGTTATAGTTCTTTATCTTGATTCCTTGAGACTTACCCGGTAATAGGAGTTACGGTTTAGGATTAGTGTGTAGTGAGACTTACCCGGTGATCTACTCCACTTTAGCAACACCTTCCCCACGCAAAAATCTCAGCTTTGTCCGCTTATCTATAGATCTTGAGTTGGAACCACAACTAGATGCTTTAATCCCTAGAATTGCATGTTTGCTTATCTGACATCTTATTCATCTTTGATTGTGTTAATCGCTCTTGTGGTTAGAATTAACGTAGCATACCGTGTTGACTTTGTTTCACCAAGTCCCTGTGATCGACCCCTGGAATTTTCTTGCTTTTACTACGATTGGCCCGTACACTACGGGTTCGCATCCTTGTTTTAAGCTTAAGTCTAGGGTTATAAATTTAAAGTTTGCACACACCGTTTGGAGCGAACAAGTTTTTGGCGCCGTTGCCGGGGATTTGGTCTAGACCGAGCCGGTACGGTTTGCTCTTGGGGCATTTGCCCCGTTTCATCTAACCACTCTACTTGAGTGACTTTTGCAGGTTCTTTCTTAGGTATATGCGAAGAACCCGCACTGGGAAGGAAATCGTTCCTTACGATCCCGAACCGGAAAAGACATACAAGCGACGCTTAAGAGAAGCGAAAATGGCCCAACAAGACGATCACGATCTTGCGGCCCAATTGAGAGAGACGCAGGAGCTGCTACGTCTCAGTAAAGAAGAGCTAAGGCAAGAGAAAGAAGAGAATCATGCCAGGACTGCAGCAATCGAAGCTGAGATTGCAGCCATTCGGAACCAAATTCTACTTCGACCGATGCAGGATCCAGTAGTTGATCCTCGACCGAGGCAGATTCCAGTACCCGACGCCCCGGTCGATGTACATCCACCTCGGATACCAGTCCGAGATGTTCTTCTTGCAGGAATCCCGCAAACCCTAGGTCAAAGGATGGACCCTAATCAGCAGCTGAGGCGTCCAGGGGTGAACCTAGGAGATCCAGCGGATCATGACTACGAACTTCGACCGCAAGTTCTAGCCATGATTCGCCAATATCAATTCGGAGGGCTAGAGAAGGAGTCGCCGCATCAACATCTTCAAAACTACGAGATCTTGATGGAGACCTTGCGGCCTTCTAGAATTGAAAATAACAACTACAAGCTAATACCTTTTTACTTTTCTTTAAAAGATAGAGCTCTTACTTGGTATCAATCTCTTCCTCCAAGAAAAATTAGCACATGGGAGGAGATGACTACAAAATTCCTGACCAAATTCTTTCCACCCTCAAAGACTGCTGAAATGAGAGGGAAGATCAATGCTTTCATCATGAAGGACAAGGAGAGCTTGTCCAAATCTTGGGAGCGGTTCAAGAATAGCAGCGGTTCATCCCAGTAGTAATGTCGTACTTCCTTGAAGAATCTCTTCTTTTGAGAGTACGTCAATCCGGGTGGTATTTCCTGACAAACAAGATAATTCACAATATCAGCATACCAAGGACCTTTATTATCAGAAAGTTGGTGGAGGGAATGATCCGCCAACTGTGGGTGAATGTCAGAGAAGGGAGTAGAAAAATTGTTATTCTCGGCAATCTCAGTTGATATCGTCTCGCGGTCGACCTCGGTCGAGGCACAAAGGCGTTGACCGAGGTGTTCTTCAGACGCCTCGCTCTGTCCAGAAGGTGCCTCGGTCGAGGTACTGCTACTGGATCCGAGGCTGGAATTCTTCGTTTCCTGGACTAGCTTCTCAGTTTTAGTTCCTGGATCCTCTTCCAGTGCCCTCAAGCTCTGTATATCTGCATCACAAGAAGCATCTATACCTTCCTCCATTAAACTGAAGCTAATAACTCTTTCGAGTGGATCTTTAATAAGGATAGAGCTCACCAATTCTCTTGATTCTTCTTCATCGTAGATGTTGAAGATATCATCAGTTAGTTGCTCCCCTTTCATGGCTGCAAGTAGTGCGAACTCCACCTCATCGCCACCAACGTTGAATTTCAACTTGGCGTTCTTGCAATCCACATTGCAACCCGAAGTTGCTAGAAATGGCCTCCCGAGAATGATGGGAACAGGATAATCTGCGGGAATGTCAAGCACGACAAAATCTATAGGTAGATAGAAGTTACCTAACTTGACCGGAACGTCCTCCAAAATGCCCACGGGATGGGTGATGGAGCGATCCGCCATGTAGAGTCGAATCTTGACCGGTTTGGGCTCTCCAAGACCGATCTTAGTGCATAGCTCCAGCGGGATGATGCTCACGCTGGCTCCTAGATCGCAAAGGGCTTCACAAGTGACATCCCCAACTTGAATGGGAATGCAAAATGAGCCGGGATCTCTCAATTTAGGTGGCATCTTCTCCTTCATGATCTTTATGAGTTCCGAAGATTTAGATGTCATCCTAACTTCACCAACATCCTCCAGCTTCCTCTTCCTTGATAAGATTTCTTTTAAGAACTTCCCATAGGCGGGCATACCTAGAATAGCATCAAGGAAAGGAATGTTAATATGTAGCTTATTCATCAAGTCAAGGAACTTACCAAAGTGCTTGTCTAGATGTGCTCTGGCTCTGGACTGAGGGAATGGAAGTGGTGGTTTATATGCAGGAGGTGGAACATAAGTTTTTGTCGTTTCTCCTGCTTTCTGTTGCTCTGCCTCGGTTGGCATCTCGGTCGAGGTATTCTTCGACTGGATCTGGACCGAGGTGGTCTGCGTCGAGCGAGGTACTGGATCGGCAGTTTTGAGTCCACTCCTCGTCGTTATGGCCATACACTGGCCCTTAGGGTTAGTTTCCGTCTTTGCTGGAAGCTTCCCTGGATCTCTTGGCGCTTCATTCGCCCTATTAGCAAGTTGTTGTTCAAGGGACTTTTGGGCCCTCGAAAATGAAGTCATAGAATTCTCCATAGCGCCAAGCTTGATCAAGATTGCCTCCAGAACTGCGTCCTTCTTTTCCGGCTGAGACGAACTTGATCCTTGCCCTTGGCTTTTCAATGGAGTAGAAGAAGAAGAAGGGGAAGAGAGGAAAGGATTAGAGGAATCATTAGAATTGGAGTTTGAATGATTGTTACCGTTATTTTGGTTATTCGCCCTCCAGTTGTTGCTGTTGGATCCTCTATTGTTGTTGTAGTTGTTGTTTCGGGGACCGTTATTGTTGTTACGGTACCCGTTGTTGTTGTTGTTCCTTTGCCCTTGCTATTCCTTCTTAGTTTGAGCCATCAAGAGCTCTTTTAATTCCTTCACGTCATTCTTCAATGACGAGAGTTGATTGTTGTTGGGTTGAGTCTCTTGAAAGTTGACTCTTTTAACTCCACCTTCGGCTCCTTGGTGGGTATACTTCTCCATGTGCAAGGCTTGCTTCTCAATGAAGTCCCATGCATCATCAATCGCCATGTCCATGAAGGTACCGGCGGAGAGTAGTTGGAGATTGAACTGGGTGTTTCCGTCCAGCCCTTTGAAGTAGATCTCCAACAACTCGATCTTTGGAATCCCATGATGTGGGCAATCCAAAAGAATATCCTTGAACCGCTCCCAAGATTTGGACAAGCTCTCCTTATCCTTCATGATGAAAGCATTGATCTTCCCTCTCATTTCAGCAGTCTTTGAGGGTGGAAAGAATTTGGTCAGGAATTCTGTAGTCATCTCCTCCCATGTGCTAATTTTTCCTGGAGGAAGAGATTGATACCAAGTAAGAGCTCTATCTTTTAAAGAAAAGTAAAAAGGTCTTAGCTTGTAGTTGTTATTTTCATGAATTTCATGGTTATTGCATGAATTTCCATGAATTTCATGGTTATTGCATCTATCAATATGAGAGACAACAATGAATTTCCATGAATTTCATGGTTATTGCATCTATCAATATGAGAGACAACAATTGAAGAATTTCATTTCACGATTCACACTAGCTTGTAAATGATGACAGTAAAGTATGAATTTCATTTCACAAGTGTAGTACTGTCTCAAATAGTAAAGTATGAATTTCATTTCACAATTCACAGTGTTTAAATCAATAAGAAACAACAATTGAAGCTAAATAATCAAATTCAGTGTTTTTATCCATGAATTTCCAAGATGCATAAAGAACCAATAATGACAAATTGACCAAGAGTTATTGCATCTGTCAATCTGTACATAAAAACCTTGACAACGAACCTTCTTCCCTCCAATATATGTGTATTTTGGGCCAATATCCTTGCCTCTGTCAATTTGTACATATTTACCTTGACAATAAACCTTGACAGCAGACCTTAGATTGCTCTTAAACAATTGCTCATAAACAAGGATCAAACAACTGCTCATTCATTAATTTGTAAACAACAAAACAGTCATATTACATGAACCAAGCTACTAAAAGCTTGACAGCAGACCTTAATGACAACAACTAAAAGCTTGAACTAAAAGCTTAAACTTCCAACTATAATCAAACATTTTCCAACCTTACAACTTGGCAACAACTACCAAACACAATATCATACACAACAAGCCAATAATTGTCATCATCAAACGACTATTATGTTCATTCTTCAACTTTCTCACAAAATCATCATTTTCCAACCTGCATTTCTCATTCTCCATCTCTAGCTCAGATATAAACTTGTTTTTAGAAGCAAGCTTTTCAAGCACCTTCCCAATCTTCTCTTGTTCAACTCTTATTGATTGTCTCAACTCCATGTTAGCAACATTCAGTTCAACCTTCTCCCTCACCAACTGTTGGATAACATATTTTGATCTTGGAGTAAATTTCTTATCATCCCAAACAAAATGACTGCACTTTCCACCTGATTTGTACAAAGGACAACCAAAAAACCTTCTTCCATAATGTTCCTTTGTACGAGCAGTAGAATGTCTCTCTCGCAAACCATGGTGACATAGCCTAGATTGGGAATAACTAGAGCTTGACCTTGTCATTTGAAAACCCTAACCCTAATCATACAATCCAACACCAATGGAACATCATAAAATCAATGAAACAAATTGAAAAACTGTTTCAGAAAAGGGGTAAGAGGTGAAATCGAGCAACACCAAAGCAAACACTAACCATTTGTCTTATCTTTTCCAGGTTCGATTTATGTGTTAGCCCATACTTCGCATTCTCCATTGCCTTCTTCAGGTTCGATTTGGTGTTCTTCTATTCACTTTTCCATTGTCTTCTTTTCTCTTCTCCAGGTTCGATTTAGGGTATTTGTTGAATAAAAAGTAAATAATACAAACCAAAAAAGAAACAAAATACATTCAAAAATTGGAAATACAAAAAATGAAGGAAAATTATTATTTTATTACAAAGTGGGGCCCACAAGACAGTACACTGAATGTATTTTAACATAAGGTGGTATTTTGGTAACGGAGTATTTATAGCGGGGGGTTTTCGGTAATTTCCTCAAAATTAATCACATATTTACTTCACAATAATTCAATAGTCTTTATAACCGACTAACATATAATTGAACCTACTTATATCTTTTTGGGTTCACAAATATTTAATTATCAATATTCGTTTAGGATATTTAGTTATATAAATTTAATTTTTTTATAATTATATATATTATATAAACTAACTTTAATATCATTTCTTAATATAATCCGTGCAAAGCACGAGTATTACACTAGTTGTTCTTTCGTTTTAGAATTAATCGTAACTTTAAAAACTACCTATCTTAAATCCTTCTTTCCTTTTTTTTAACATCTATCAATAAATAGCATGGTCATTAGTTTCTTTAACAAAATTAAATTAAAATTCAACTTTTTCCATAATTATATACCTCTAGTCATACATATGGTTTTGTTACTATGTTACTATCCTATATATTAAGTACATATATTTAAAATTATTTGTTACTAAATTGTCCCATCTAGTAAAAAAATCCTAATTGGCATAAATATTATGATAATCATCATATATAATACGAAAATTTAATATGGAAGAGGATCGCCTTCTAGAACTATAAGTGAGTAAGAAAGAATAACTTTTGGACAAACATTAACCTAACATGGAAGAACGAGCATATTCAAATTATTATTTTGGCCGAAGAAAAAACAAACATTGAACGTGAGGATACAACATGAAAAAATGCAAGTTTTGGCAATATTATTTTATCCCGGCCAATGGTTTTGTTGGGGAGGCTACGCCTGTTGTAGAAAGACTATCAAGTAAAAGATGAAAATTTTGAGATAACCAAAACGAATTATAGATTCGTAGCAATCATAAAACCTCTTAACATCCTTTGAAACAAATATATTTTTCATTTATGCCCCGTCAAACGAGCAGAAGAAGAACAAATTTTGGATCTAACTAACAACGAAAATTACCTCGACAAGCATTTTTTCACTAGTTATCGGAGATTGTAATGAACTACTAGCTACAACCATTAGATAAAAAGGGGAAGTTCCGGTATCGAACAATAGGCTAGATAGATTACAAAGATTTATTTGACAATGCAATTTATCATACCTTGCCACCAAAGGTAAACGAGTTTACCCGAAAAGGGAAAAAGAACGGAGACGACAGCTACTATGGAATAAATCTTTCGGATCGATGTATGATCCGAAATACACACACAAAATCATGCATTTACTAGTTCAAGAGCATTTACATCTACGGACCGTTATATGATCTCCTTAAGTATACGAAACACACCTACAATTTAGAATAAATCTTTCGGATTTGAATTAATGTGGATGCAATGCTAGGATTGTGAAAATATTATAAAACAAACATGGAGGACACTATATCCGGGAACTCACATGTTCAGCTTGGCCAAGAAAGCCAACTGATGAGGGACCATCATTAACACCTCCTATAATGGACCAATCACTAGAGCGTTGAAGGTGAAGGAGTCTACATCATCTTCAAATCCTATCATGGAAGGATCTATTACTAGATCAAGAGCAAGAACCGTTCATTGAAAGGTTTCTAGCTTATTAGTGTCCTTAGTTTATAAGGAGACTAATGTTGATCTTTTTGTGTCTAAATCATCCTTAGTCACATTATTGACAAGTCCAGCCAAGGAAGACTTGGAGGAGATGCCACACAAGAGTGAAGATGATCAAGAAAGCAAGGAAAGTGGCTAGTTGAGATTACCAGCATCCAATTGAGATTTTGATTATGCTTTAGTCGAGATTCTCGTGAATCTAGTCGAGATTTACATTAAATCTACACAAGATTATAGTTAGTTATTTTTGCACTTTTAAAGCTCTAAACATTCTAAAAGTTTATATTTCTATCCTATATTTTATAGGATTATTTTATTCTTTTTATCTCTTAGGAAATCTCGGCTATATAAGGAACCTTAGGGCCATCCATTGAAATACAGTTGCATCTATTTGCTTCCACAATGAATCATCAATGTCTTGTGGTTTGAAAACGGATTCATCGATGTGATCGAGAACATTATGGGCTTTCGCGGTGACGTGAAGAAGAGTGACCCAGGATGCATAACGAGTGTCATGATCGAGAACGAGAGCGATGTTGTTCTTGATATTAGAAATCTCAAGTGTAGAATGAAACTTTTGCTTGCGATCGTCTGACATGATAGATGCTGGAACGAAAGAGAGAAAAGCGGCGACAGAGCTGGTGGCCGGAAGGGGAAGAATGGCGTCGTCAGGGTGTGCCGAAGAGGACTAGGGTTAGTCGTTGGAGAGAAGAGCGGAAAGTGGTTAGAGGAACGATAAGTGTGATACCATGTAAGATTTGGATAAATGCCCCTTGAGAGTTTCATTGGATTATATATTATTTCTAGGAAAATATAAATATAAATACAAATATTTACAAAGGGATCCCTATTATTTACATAATCTATCAAATACAACTACATAGAAATTGTTTATATCATCAAGTAGTGTTCCTATGAAGGTGGAAAATAGACTGTTTCGTTCTCTTCAGGCAAACCAAAATCCAAAAAATGAAAAGCAAAGAAGTATTGTAGCCTTTTCCCCTATCTAGGAAGATGCACCTAGAGAAAAGAACATCTGCCTAGGATTTTGTCACTATCAATGAACTAAAAATATCGAGAAGAGATATGGAAACATGAAAAGCTTTACATTTGAGTTGAAATAGTCGTCATTATCGATTGACCGGTACTGATTGGCAGTCGATTGAATTCCAGCGTCCCAAACTAGAGATTTTGAGAGAGACGAGATTCGGCGTCTCTATCTATTAAATTACAATTGTCTCTATCATTTTGAGAGACAATATTTGTCACCAATTCAACTATAAATAACTCAAATGTGCAATAGATCACATTAAGATTGCATATATGAAATTGGAAATCTCTCAAGAGTCAAAATTGAAAATCTCTCAAGAGTCGTCTTAAAATGACATCCAACATGTATCAATGATCTTCACATGGTTCTTCAATTCTTCAACATAAATCTACTCAAAACTTCTATTCTCAATCAATATAGATGTTTTTTTATGATATATTTGACCTCAAGGATGATAGAAACTCGTATTCAAACACTCTTTCACCGGTCTTGTTCATTTCTAACCTTTTCCACCGGTTGTCCATATCCTTTAATGCACTTCTTTTGACTAAAATATTCTTTTTGCTTTTCATCAGTGATCAGTTTGATCTTCACCTTTTTCATTCGTTTTAATTAGGAAACATATGCACTTGAACCCAATTTCAATCCCACATCAAAAAAATTTCAATGTAGCAACGAGAGTAAATTCAATAATAATCAACCTTTGAGAATTTTAATTCGAAAATCTAGTAAAAAGTAAAAGTAAGTAATATTATAGGATGTTGCAAATCTTAAATCAAATCAATAAAAGAGTAAAAAATCTGTTTGTCGGATTCTTTGGTGAAATATACGATAACACTCAAAGAATTGCCAACATTGAAAAGAGATACAATGCCACACAAAGTGATGCCAAAAAACACACCTAATTGCGAAACATGTTCTTTGTGCTTTCTATCGGTAATTAATTTAAGCTTAATTTTTTTTCATTCGTTTTAAATAGAAAACATATGCACATCTTTTTCAATTGAGGGTGAAATTGTAATTTAGTAATACATTATATATTATTTGATAAATAAATTCAACGTATTATAGTCACTATACTCAAAAGCATAATTTTTCTAAAACATATATTTTAAAAATACCCGCATACGATACGGGTTTTAAACTAATCTTATATATATTCGGCAATATATCACTACTCGAACAAATCACCCCAATTCCATGATCCTATACTCTTCCCAAATCCGATCAATTCACTACTGTCGCTACTCATGTTAACATTGATCATCTTCTCAGGACCATCGTCGTCATCATTCGTCTCCTGTGAGGGGAACTTGTTAAACAACAATTCCTCAAACTCCCTTAAGATATCATCAAGATTTTTGCCATTAGAAACACTAACATTGATATTATTCGCCCGATAGTTGTGGGAGCTAGTCAAATATTGACTCGTGCCATTATTCATCGACGGAGGATTAGGATTTACAAACTCGTCTTTCATGGCGAAACTTATCATGGATATGCTCTCGTTGGACCCTCCGCTAGCATTCTCTTGATTATTTAACGGCCAATTCAAAAACATGTCTCGAGAACTACTAACATCGGTGATAGTAAACGCGGAATTAAGGTAGGGATGTTCAAGACCCCCAAGTGAGGAGCGACATCGACGTTGATACTTTCTTTGGGTGCCGTGGAGTTTTCTCTTTAGCGTTGTATTCCAATAGTTCTTGATATCATTATCTGTTCTTCCAGGAAGTTGGTCTGCAATAATTGACCATCTGTCGTCCATATATAAAAAATAATTGTTCAATCAAACAAAAGACGAACCTAACTCGGCCATATAAATGTTATTGAATTGAAGAATATGAAATATAGTTTTTAACGAATAAGACGTCTTATACATAAATATAAACTATTTTTTAGTTGGTGCACAAGATAAAGATAGACCTAACAAAGAAATATCTAAAGCTAAAACTGAGGAATTATACAATATGTACTTTTAGTAATAGGAAATATATTCGATTTATTAATGTATCCAATACGATCTTTTAACGTGATTTTTTTTTCTTTCAAAAACACACATTAACTTAGTTAAAACCGGTTTTTATTACGTACAAAACGATTCACGTATATAAAATATATGAACTAGTTTATATATGAAAGACCATGAATTGTTCTTAGCTTAAAAAGAAAAATTGTTCACATGTAAATCATTTCTTACACATGTATAGTTGGTTAAGATCTTCTACAAAATATAGTTGAATGACTATACTATCAATTAGTACTGAAATACTTAAATAGGGTATCCTAATGAATGATTAACAAACAATAACAATTAAAATAAATTATAAAACCAATAAAAAATATAAATTATTCTAATGATGTAAGTGATATGCTAAAAAATTAAAAATTTAGAAGATATTATACTATTATATTTTATGTTGATTTGTTGAATGATTGAGCAAACCACCTGCTTCCTATGGTAAAATAAAGGTTGAATATGATTTTGTCTTCGTCCTCAGAGAAACCACCAAGCTTGATATTTGGACGTAGATAGTTCAACCATCTCAGTCTGCAACTTTTTCCGCATCTGTTTAATCCTATTTACAATCGAACGAAATATTGAAAGATTAGAACTCGACTAAGGGCGTGTTTAGTAAGACAAAATCGAGCATTTTAAGTAAGAAAAAGAACAGGAAGAAAAACAACGAGGATAAATGTACCAATCTTTCGAGGTAGGGTTATCCAGTTTCCGATAGTGCCATTTTTTTCCATGTAAGATTTGAGGATGTCGTCTTCCTCGGACGACCATGTTCCTTTCTTCACTGTATCTGAGTTACAGCATGGTGATCTCCCCATTTTCTCAATATGATGTGAAGAGGAAAACCCTAGATAGTGATATACTGATAATGCCTAGCTGTATTTATCTTAGTATATATATAGGTCGATTTGTAAATTATGCAATATGAGTTAGTCTGTGATGGATGCTTTTTTGGCGTGAGAAACGAGGATTTTGAAGGGTTAATGTTGATATTGTATTTTACGAAAACTATATTATATTATAATGATTATATATAATTAAATTGTATATATTATAATTGTTAATCCTAGCATATATAGTCATAGTAGGTATGAGAACTCGTGCATAAGATTTGAGTCTAGCACGTTATTTTGTATGGGTTCATCCTAAGATAATTTGTATGATAAGTTTTTGTGAACCAATATAATGTGTTATAGGTTTATACCTACATTTTTCGAGTCTAATATATAAATTTGAAGATATACGGATGAAAGAAAGGTACTGTATTTCATTGTGAACTATGTTACAACTAAGATTATATATACTCTATGTTTGTTGTCTAACAACCACCTTCTTATTTACTATATTTACATATATGAACCGTATACCCATATATTTACATATTATATCTATATATCCCCTCAAGTGAGACAGGGTGAAACCAGCCAAAGCATGGAAGAAAGGAAGTCATGTTGTTGTTTATGGAAAACATAAGTGTTTAGTCTGTTTATGGAAAACAGAGTTGACATCGAGGTGTTGAGCAGCTTTGTTGTCACAATGCATTGGAATAGGTAATGAAACCTTCAACTGTAAATATGATAACAAGCCTTCAAGCCAAACGATTTCAGAAGTTGTCGCAAATATAGCTCGATATTCACTCTTTGCAAAAGACTTAGGCACAGTCTTTTGCTTCTTGCTCTTCTAAGAAACAAGAAAATAACCAAGAAACAAGCAATAACCAATGAAAGATTTGCAGGAGAAAGCACATGAACCCCAATCAGTATCACTATAACTAAGTTGTGAGAGATAAGTTGGAGGAAACTTGGTAATAGAGGGCAAGATGAAGAGTTCCTTGAAGATAGCGAAGAAGATGAATGGCAACATGCTAGTGAGGTAAGCGACGTGAAGACAAAAATTGACTTAGTTGTTGGACATTAAATGTGATATCTGGACGAGTGAAGGTAACGTATAGAAAACGACCAATGAGTTGTCTGTATGATTAAGGATCCTCATACAGGTTCCCATAATCATGTGTAAGCTTTAAGTTGTGTTGCATGGGGAAAGAGCTAGGTTTGCAAGTGATCGAGCATATCTGATGATGTGAGCATGTCCACAATATATTTGCATTGATTGAGGAACATACTAGTAGGAGATCGAGAGATTTCCATGCCCATAAAGAAACGAGCTAATCCCATATCCTTAATGGTGAATGTTTGATCAAGAGTTGTCTTAGTGGTTGTGATCATGGATGGTATGCCACAAGTGATAAGAAGTTCATCAACATATGTTAAGGCGATTATAATAGCAAGATTTTCTTGTTTGGTGAAGAGGGACTAGTCATGCTTCGATTGAATGAAGCCAAGATTTAACAATAACTTAGTAAGTTCCACATTCCACTGGCGACTAGCCTGCTTTAATCCAAAGAGAGAACGTTTGAGACGACATACTTAATCAGGAAGAGCCTTAGTGTATCCTTGAGGAGAAATCACATACACTTCTTCATTTAAGAAGCCATGAAGAAAAGCATCGTTGATGCCTAGTTGATGTAATGTCCAAGATTTGGCAACAACCATGGCAAGAAGAACACACATTGCGGTGAACTTGATAACAAGAAAAAATGTGTGTTTGTAATCTCTGTCCTTGATTTGATTGTACCCATTTGTTACCAACCTGGCCTTGTATCTCTCGACGTGCCATCTTGTTTATACTTCACTTTGTATACCCACTTAGAGCCAATAGCTTTTTTTTTTAGGTGGTAAGGATGTGAGCTCCCAAGTGCAATTATCATCAAGAGCAGACAATTCTTGTGTCATAGCATCAATCCAAAAAGGGTTTTCTTGAGCTTGAGCATAATGAGTATGTTCAAAGGCGGAAATCACATTACAGATAGAATGCATGTAGTCTGGATCAAGAACGAGATTGTGTACATATGAGAGAATAGAAGTGTGATGAGAGGAAATGATGAACATACATAGCCCTTGAGCTAAGCAGGCTTTTGTGAATGGTCCTACGTGGCCTTGGGAGTGAGGGTGGTGATGCAGGCAAGGAAGAAGTGGAAGAAAAAGAAACATGTATTGGTGATGAAAAGGATGGATCCAAAGAAGAGTTAGAAGAAAAAGATAGTGGTGATACATACATGTGACGTGGGCACACACATGAACTTAGCTCAATTCAAGACAATAAGCATGGGTGTTAGGAGCAAAGGAGTTAAGTTCGTTCTAAAGAGAAGAGGAGAAAAAGTGAAGCTCAAATTCATCAAAGTTGCTAGAAAAAGAAGACTTTAGAACCGTCAAGGATAAGCTTATGCGGACATAGTGATCCAATTGCACCGACCAAAGACCGGTGGGCATGCACTCTTCATGCATGAGGCGTGTATGTGTGTTGCTGATTTGTTCTATTTCTAGTCTAAGACAACTTATTTAAGAGTTATGGGTTGTGCTTTAATTGGGCTTTTTTTTAAGCCCAATTTAAGTAGTTTTTTTAAAACTATTTCAACCAAAACACTTCATATATTAATTGATTGAGATAATTAGATAAAATGTACCCCAACATAAAATTCCTTAACTAAATAGCATAGGTCTATAATTTATTAATTAAATAGCATCTTTTAATCAATAATATCAAATTTGTCCCTATTAACATATCTCAATTCTATCCAATTTAGTTAAAAGAGTATCTGAAAATTATTAATACAAAATCTAATTTAAGAAGGTAAATAATTCCTAGAATAATTTATCAATATTCATGTTGGAACGTAATATTATTGAATTCGATAATTTTATAATATCATCGAAATGTATAATGTTACATGAAACTAGTATGTATACAAGAAATATACAAGAATTGAATATACATGATTTGCATTGAACTGTACAAGCATGTACGGGCCATATATAAGAATCTCACACGTTATTTGCAAAAAAATTGATGATGTAAGACTTACATGAATTCATAAATCTACCATCTTACAAGAACTACATAGATTAGTATAAGATAATAATAGGGATCTTCAATTTTACAGGAAATTAGTACATGCACAAGAAAGGTACATGATTGCAGCTACAAGATTTACATGGAACTGTCAAAATTAACGTTAATATATAATTTTCAAAAAGAAAATTAAATTGTGAGATCCAACTTGTCCGGTTGGCATTAGGGTGGGAGGGACTACCAACCAGAGATCAAGTCTCCATGACTACATTTGTTATTAATTTTTTTATATATTTCTTGTAAGAATTATAAAATTACAAAAAAATACTTATCATTTACAAGAATAAGTTACAAGATATTTTGGTTGAAAAGTTATTATGTTAATTCAAATTATTAACCATAGTTATAAGATATTTTGATTGAAAAAATTTATTACGTTAATTCAAATTATTAACCATTAATGATTCACCTACTAGAATTAGAGTATATTACGGTTTAAAAGGAAATAATATATACAAAATCTTGTAATTGATTATATGAGGGCAATTTAGTCTAAATTTTTTAAATGATGCCATATACTAATAAAATTAGTGAGATGGACAATTACAAAGCAATATTAGTGAGCTAATGCTACATAGCAAATTCACTCTTAATTGATTGGCCTTGAAATTGAAGGCAAATTTGACGATTCGTCGTTTATCTAATTCTTAATCACGAATAGTAAGCCATGATGGTATAAGATTGTAGTGTAAGGGTTAGTTGATTGTAAACATCGAGTCTTGATCACACAACCATCAAGGTTCTATCATCGTTCCAAGTAATTTAATCGAATATATCCTTTCTACTAGCATTACCGTCTCCGTACATCTGTACGATTCAGCCGTCAATTTCATCATTTTCATCCATTTCGATTCGAGTTTGGTGTCGAAGATCGGGACAAAGTACAACTATCTATGTACCAAAGTGGAATCGTAAATGATGCGGGGTTGAAATCGCAATTGTCCGATCAAGATTAAAAGTCCACGGATTGAACAACAGAAATAAATCTCGGGCAATTAAGGTAGATCTCGGGTGAGGTTTATGATGAACATGCCGATTTCTGCAACTCGGAATGCGGAATTATGGATGATAATGGATAGATAATAAGATGATTAATGGAATGAATTATGATAAATATAGGAAGATAGGACTAGATGTGATACTTGAAAGAACCTTGACCAATTATATATATGTGTCAAAACCCTTAACAAAGAATTACATTAACCTTTCCTTCTTCAACCTTACACAAGTCTTCTAAATAAGAAAAATACAAGAAGGGACTAATTTGACTAGTAGCATCAGTTTTTAAGAAGATTAACACACAAGAAGAACCTAGCAAAGACTCACTACGATTCAATCAAATACTCTCTTTTTAATTGACTAGAAATGATAAAATGCAAACCTAGTGAGCGAAGTCACAAATATCTCACAACAATGTGTAAATGAATATTCAAAACTAAGGTACCTATGAATCTCATCATCTAAGGCTATTTATAGGAGAGATTCCTCTAAAAGATAAATCTAAAATAATCCTATAAGATATGATCAAAACCAAAAAATACCTTTACATTGTTTGAGAGTTTAAAGGTATTAAACAAAAAAAGAAAAGTAGAGGATAATAATTCTCAAATCGAGATTCTACTCGATAACATGTAACATAAGAAAAGCTCGGTCTTGACTTGAAAATCTTAGGCGACAAGGTTGGTCCCGCATGTTTGTAGCTTGCTAGCAACCTATCCTTGAGTGTTTCTTGCTCTTGACTTAGTGATGGTTCCATATAATGTAGGAGCTATCAAGGTTGGTCCCGCAATAATAAAATTGGATGCATGATGAAAAATCTGAAACTTCATCTAAATCCGGGCATCTTCTCACATTCACATAGTAACGACGCTGCTCTAGTGTGTCGAGTGCTTGTTGGAGTGGACTTCGTCCTTCAACTTGTAGCATCATAATCTTCAGTGCAACATTGTATACTTGTGTTATGATGGTGACGTTGTGGGAGTCATCCAACTGTAGTGACTTCAAAATATTCTTCGGCTTGAAACCCGACCCAAGTTCACGTCCCACCCTCCAAAATTATTTTTGCGTCAATCGGTCAGCATATGTGTGTCCCTTTAACTCCTCCGAGAAGTGTATGGTTGTGCACCCTACGTATAACATGCAACTTCCATTATCAACTTCGTTTTGTATGCCCTCAAGCTAAAATGAACACCCGTCTTTTCTCAATTTGTGTGCTCGGCTAGACGACGACTCGGTATCAGGATCAACGTCTTTCTTCTTACGAGGGGTTCCGTAATGTTTGCATGTCTGACAAAACGTAACGAATCCCCTAACATTTCCCCATGACTTACTTGTGACTAGCGCCATGTTCATAGTTCCTCCCATGAATCAAGCCCAATCCACCATTGTCTTGCGATCGTGGAAAAAACCGCGAATTTCAAACATGCGCATATAATTTGCTCCTTCATCACGCGAATAATTCGGTACACCCTAGTTAAGATAAAATATAAATAAGAATTATTGTTTTTCAGTTTAATGATAACGGGCAATAAGTTAAAATATACTTACCTCAAAATATCAAAGAAACTCGTCTAGCTGACTAAATTTTGTATCATCGAATGAAATCATCATCTAATCATCGTCTTATGTTGTCATTTTTGGTACCGTTTTTTGGGAGTTTTTGTGAGTGTTGATCACTTCTTTTTGGCTCTCAGTATATATATATATATATATATATATATATATATATATATATATATATATATATATATATATATATATATATATATATATATATATATATATATATATATATATATATATATAGCTGATGAAATTACACAACGTTCAAATTACAATGGTCATATATATTACCGTTACACAATGTTCGAACTACAACGGTCAAAATTATCACGGATCTGAGTTCCGTATCCGTCACGGATCCGGAATCTGTAACTGTGACAGATACAAAAATCGGTTTTGTCGTGCGTTTGTGCATTCCACCGTTGTGTATGTCATATCCTTCTGTAAAAATAGGTGGTTTTAGTTGTGCAATTTCAATTTTGCATCCCATAATTTGGTCATTTCTTGTTTGTTTGAGGATTTGATTGCATCATGGTATTGTTTACCCACACGTATTTGGTTTTGTGAGTTGTGTGACATCATTTCATGACGTTGTTAATGATTCGTTCAAAGTGAAACACAAGAAGCTAGCAAATGACGCGGGAAAGTGTCAAACACACGAGTGATGCACTTGTGAGCTATTTTACCTTTAAAACAAACTTGAAAATGTGTTTAGTATTATGATCACGTTGAACACATATAGTCCAGTCTCGGGAGGAGGATTCGACTCCGTGACACCTGAGGTGATTTTTTATTTTGAAATCCATTTTAGACTAGCATACACGCCTCTCTTTTTGGGTGGATACCATGATCACTGGCATAAGCAACCACCACACTACCTTCGACCCTAGAATATCCCCATAACATCCCCTAAATGCACGACGAGTGCTCATGGTTGAGACTTCAACCAAAGAAGAGGTAAATGTATCCTAACCCTATTAACAACACTTTATGCGGGAGGGAAGTTGAGTTTGAGGGAGAGGATGAGTAAGTAGATGAGAGAGGATATTGTTTATATAGAGCTCGAAAGGCCTAAACAGACCAAGGGTATGAGACCAAGGGATTCTCCAAGGCTAAAATGAAGTTTTCACCTTTTGAAGGAAAGTGTGACACCGGTGTTTATCTTTCTTGGGTGACTAAGGTGGAGCAGAGATATGGAATTGTCACAAAGTCCCGGAGTATAAAAAGTTACAATACGCAACCCTTGAATTCATAATATTAATTATGCTCTTATATGGTGGAATAACATGGTAAATGAAAGGATAAGAGTTATAGATTTGGAAGTTGGCCCTTGGGACCAAATGAAGGTTTTGCTTCGAGCAAGGTTTGTGCCACCTCAAAACACAACGGATCTACAACAACGGTTAGAGAACCTTAGACAAGGTATGAGTGCTGACGAGGTATATAGTGTCATGCAAACGGCAATGGTAATGATACGGGGATGATCCCTATTTCTTTGATCTAGACAATGAGACATATTGACACACTTGGAACACGAAATCATTCGTGAGATATGTATGTAAAACACGCAAAAATAAGAAGAGAATAACGGAATCAAAGTAGATTAAGGTAAAGAAGATTAGAACCGTTGAGAAGACAATTCAAAGAACTTTTGATCTAAGAATCAAAGACCCAAACAATGCAGCCACGACCCTGCCTTATACAACTCCACTTAGAGAAGATTGACACAATGGAACTTGTGAGCACCAATCTTAGAGAAGATTGACACAATGCAAGACAACTTAAGCTTCAAAACAACAATGGTGTTTGCTCTCCAAATTACAATGACTAATCTAATCTGATACTAATCTACAGAGAACTTTTATATGTCGTGAAAGCTCTCAAAAAGAGAAAGGAAACTAATTTTAACAAATAAAACAAGTTAAAGTCTTAAAATCCAAAATAAGCTTTTAAGATTTTCTACGTCTAAAAGACTTAAAAATATATTAAAATGTCTTGTAATCCAACTACGAATGAGAATGATTTAAGAGGTTAATATATTCTCATTTGCTAGCAAAATACTCGCCTAGGAGTGAAAGAGTCACGTCTACGTGAGGCATTTTTCCACGCGAGCTATCTTCCTTAGGCTCGTCCTCACCTCCTTCCAAGAGTGAGATGGTCACAAGGGTCCTCATGGATGCATCTAAGTTCATGGTTGGCTCCTTAGATGCAAACACCAACATCATGACATCTAGCTCCTTAGCACTTGTGACTCTTCCTTCAACAATGATCTCCTTAGCTCTTACTGTCGTGTTTGATGATGGTGGCGATGGTAAAGGTGAAGATCCCTCGTCAATCTCCCCTTCTTGTACAGCCACTCATAGGGGAATTATGTACACTAGTTGGGTCAGCAACAACATCCTCAAGAATAACACTATCTAGACTTGCGAGCCTAACTACAAGTACATCAACACCTGGAACTCTATTCTCAAAGTTAGAGATGACATCCTGAATATCCAGAATACTCTAATCGGCCAAACGTTCACTTCCATCACAAGAAAACCGAACGGTAACTTCTCTACCTCTTCTACCTACAACCTTCTCAAACCTCAACTACACCCACAACAAACCTACCTGCTTGACAATATTTGGAAGAAATTAAACACTCTAAAAAGCAGCTTTATCTCCTGGATTGCCAGTCATCAAAGGCTTTCCACCCTCACAAAACTCTTATCCTAGAACATTGTTCAATGTAATATCTGTAAGCTTTGCGGACTCCAGCCTGAAGATGAGGATCATCTATTCCATAAGTGCAATTTTGCCTCCTTAACCCTCGATCTCATATCCAGATGGATTCGTGTCCCCGTCCCCTACCCCTACAAGAACAACATTTGGACTTGGCTCAGCTCCGTCAAACCCCACAAGCATAACCTAATCTCCAATGTCAGAATTGTCACCATTACGACCTTTGTCTACTTCATGTGGAAAAAAAGAAAAGATTTAATCTACAACCACAAAGTTACTCACGAATCCTCTTACGCACGCAACATCATCCAAGCTACTAAAAACCACATCGCTTACCATTGGAAGGATAGACCCCCTCTCACCACTGCTTGGGCCAACCAACTCAGCATTCATCTTCTGTAATTGGTTTTCTTTCTGTTTCTCCTTTTCTTCTGGTCTCTTTGATATCTTGCAAGGCTAAGAAGACTCTTTGTATATTCCCCTCTTGGTTCAATACAATAACTTTTCAAAAAAAAAAAAAATTATGTACACTTGAACGACACATAATATAGGTAAATTCGAAAAAAAGAAAAATCATGAATTAATTGAATTTTAGAAGAAAAATAATAATAATAATAATAATAATATGGGATGTGATTACCACTTTGAGTAGTGTGTCCTTTCAAAATCCACAACTACAAATAAAACAAACAAATAGACATTCAGTTCAGTGAATATGGAATCCAAAATGGCAAAATAAAGCTAAAGCCCACCTACTTTTCACATCTGGGCATGAGCATGGAGGGTGGAATAAATGTTTTTAAAATAGTTATATACATATTTGACCGATAATAGTAAAGTGGGATTGAAGTGTTTAAATATCAAAAGATTGGGATGATTTTATATTTTTTTCAGCTTCGTAAGTTTAAAAATACTTAAATCTTGATGAATTTATTTACCATATGACTATATTATGTATTAACGTGATCCAATCAACATGTAACACCCCAAATTCTAAGAACTCGGAGCGTTACGGGTTAAGACCTCGTAATGGATCCTGACTTTCAGAGTAACAACAATATAACCGGATCTTGCAACAAGGTACAAATAAATGAAAACCAAAATAGATAAAATTCAAAAGGCCATACTATTGAAACTATACTACTGCAAAATCCAAGAAAACACATAACAGGCCAACATAAATAATAAGGAAGACTAAGCTACAGAGATTCGCGGAAGTAGTGGTAGTTCCCCGTACATTTATCTCACACCGACAACACAAGCTTTAAACAAAAATACTTTTTAAAACTTAGACCTCTTGTGGGTTCTGTTTATTTATCTATTCGGCCTTTAGAAGATTACGAGTGACATTGTTGTAAACATGGCTCTGATACCATATTGTAAGACTCCAAATTCTAGGAATTCGGAGCGTTACGGGTTAGGATCTCACAATGGGTTCCAACCCTCAGAGTAACAACAATATCATCGGATCTTGCAACAAGACACAAATAAATGAAAACCAAAATAGATAAAATGTCAAAAGGTATAACAAAGGAAAAGCGAAAGACTCTTAGCCGAGTTCAACAAACTGAAAAGATGTCAACAATAATAATAAACCATGATCCCGTCCTATAATGTACGGGAACCCCAGCTGACCACTCCGTCCGGATCACTCAACAACATCTCTAACCTACAGGGCATCTACAACGACGGTATAAACCGTTAGCTAACATTCTACATATCAGAAAAACAGTAAGGCACAAACACATATAAAATATAAACACTTAGCATGCTCACACTCAACCGGTTATTATCTTTTAATAAGTTATCCAGATTACTAATTCAACTTCTTTTATGACACGAAAATCTCCTGAAACTCGCCCCTGTTTCCGTTACCGACAGGAATAGATCACATGCATTTATCCGTTACTTGTGGGCCTGGTCAAAAGAGCACTGTTACGCTAAGATCGTGATGCGCAAATGGGTTTTAAATTTATAACTCGAACTAAATCCTAACTACCTAGCGAAACCCGCAGTGTACGGGACGTTTGTAGAAGGGTTAGTATTCCGAGGTCGAACACAAAGACTAAGGTGAAATTGATTCAAATTGTGATTGAGTTTAGTAAAGATCTAGGTCGAAGGAAAAGAAAGAAATAAAGAAGCGAAAATCTCAAATGTTTTTAGTTGGTTTTTGGTGATCAATCAAAGATCACAATTCATGCAAAGTAAACAATCAAACTAAACTAAGAATCAACACGAATGAATAAGCTAAACAAGATAATGATCAAGGAAAGAAAAGAAAAGACGGATTCTAGGGTTCGGAAGTTCCGGTTATGGCTTAGGACTCAAGTCATCTATTCATTCTTTGGATCAACTATGATATGTTGGGATTAAGTGTATCTAATTTGGGATCAATTACCGGGTAGGTCTCATGGTCCAACTAGTCCACACCTAAGGTCTCATTACCGGGTAAGTCTCTAAGAACCTAAGGATAGGAATTCTACACAAACCGGATTGTTAATTAGGGGTCTAACCTATCCTTACCGGGTAAGTCTTGGAAAGGGAAGTCCTAAACAACTATCCTAGCACATCTAATCCAATGGCGGCTTATTAGGCTCACCACTACCTAAGGTTTGTTATCTTTAGATTCTAAGAGCAAGGATTACCGAGTAAGTCTCTCCTAACACTTAGTCACTACACTAGGTCACCCTAGGGTAGGTTAAACTCAACAAACACTTAGGGTTTCAACATTTTATAGATCTAAAGCAAGATCCTTCGAACCAGGGAAAATCACGGTTTGTTCTTCCTAAACCACGGCCGTGGTTCTACAAGAACCACCCGTGATTTCTAACAGCAGCTGCGTTCATAAGCAAAAATCATCCAAAGGTAAATCTAAGTCCGTCCTATCATAGCCCTAGCCATAACCATCCTTCCCTTACCCTAAAACCACATCAATTTAGCCTACAACATTCATAATGGAAATCGAAACAAACAAACATAAAATCATAACATCCATTGCAAGATAATGAAAGGAAAGAGATGAACAAGTGAACTTAATTCAAAACTAAGCTGAAGATTAGAATTAGAGCAACTTACAACCCTTCCAAAAGAAGGTTCAAAGGTTCATACAAATTCTAGAAAACGGAATCCGAAATACAAGAAAGCTATGGTGTGTGTTCTTCTCCTCCTCTTCAATGGAACTCTTCTTCTTCTCTTTGACACTTTCCTTCCTAGAAAAACTTCTTGTTGAGAGAATATATTTGTTAGAGAGAAATGGATAATGGATGAGCTGCTCCCAAACTACCCCCAGCTGCCTCTCACAGCCCATGAAGGACCACTTTTATAACAAACTTGCATGAGCTGGCCATGAGAGTCGTGGCACAGCTGTCACAAGAATCTGGCAAAATCCACGGTCGATTCCACGGCCGTGATTAGTCAAAGAACCGTGATCCTGTGCAGAAACTTCGCCTTGGATCATTTGGCTGTGATTTGGTGCATGGTTAGTGTAGGTAAGGTTTCATGAGTCCTCCTTAGCCCTTGATTTGTGTCCCAATGAGTCCGAGGGTGTGTCATCTAGATGAACGATCCTCAACGCATCGTTTTAGCTCTAAATCTCCCGAAATACCTACAAAACGCGCACAAGTCCGTGTAGACGTCTATCTCGGCAAAATACATGAATTGAGTGCAAAACGTCTCGAACTAATGCTAAACCATGCATGAATAAGTGGGAAATCTACCTAAACGTTTACCTAAATCTAGATCATAAATCGTGTTATCAAGCACCTCCCAGTCTCCTATAGAACTAGACAAGTGGTTACCGCCCGGTTATACTACACTTGGGCCAATTATGGTATAAGGTCGTTCTAATCCGGTTTTCCGTTATAAAGATAAAATAAACAAACACCACCAATACAATCAACTAATACACGGAATGCAAATAAGTAAGTCCAAGGGACTTACCTGAATCATAGGAAACCCAAAATCAGCTAAAGTGCCCAGCTTCCCGTAGGAAAGGATCTATGTCTGCTCAGACAAGGCATCACAATTCAGAAACTAACCCAAATGCGAGAAGTCTGCACTTCTAGTCTCATTGGCCTCTACAAGGTCTACAACAACGTGCTAGAAGTTTCCTACTTCTAGTCTCAATGATCTCTAATAGATCTCCAACATGCTAGGAATCACTAATCCTAGTCTCAAGACCCTCAAGGATTAACATCGTCATCACGAGCTCAAGGTTCCCAAACCCTAACCAATTCATAAGAATCCACAAGACACTGACTGGCATTTACTCTAGTTCATCTAGGTCCAACCTAGAATGATCTAACTCCAGGAAATGATAAGGAAGCAATGATGGAAGCCACTTACCAAAAGACGGTAGTCATTGCAGATAAGGCACGATCGTGGTGAAGGGAGAAGCGGGGGCAGCGACAAACTACGGATGCCGCGGGGGCAGCAACAAGGAGGCGCGGGGGCGGCGACTTCGGATAGGAGCGGGTGCGGGTAAGTTCATCAGTGGGGGCGGTGAACAGCCAAAGACGAACGTCGAAGCTTCTTCGACAGCATAACGATAACAAGGCCGGCTTAAGCTTCCTCCTCGATCCTCACACGCCACATCTTAACCAAAGGAGCCTGGAACACATACGCAACAACCATCAAAAGCCATACGAGAATCAAGACTTGATCTTGATCCATGCCAAGAAGAAGAATGAAGAAGAAAGATGCAAAAAAGAGACTCGGGAACGTAAGAGGAACGAAAGGGGTGAAGAACTTACAAGATTTCTGCAGGGATTCACACAGAAAAGACTGCAGCTTGACTCAAGGTTGAAGAAGACAATGAAGCAAGAAGAAGAAATTGAAAGACAAAACATGAATATAAAGGGTACGGCTAGAGAAAGAAAGGAAGGTATAACTAGGTTAGAAGATAGAGGAAAGACGGCCCAAAAGATAGAAGATCGGATCTTCTAAGAAAGGAAAAAGGGTATAAAAACCGATCGCGCACGATTTGGGGTCAGCCGCACCCGCGGCTTGACCATGCCGCAACCGCGGCAAGAGCGGTTGGCCGCGACCGTGGGCCATCGTCACCGCGGGGCGGTGACCTACAAAACCGGGATGTTACATCAGATCCCCTAAAAAGAAGTTTCGTCCCGTTCGAATCAATCAAAAACTATGTTTTTTTTCGTCCCGAAAACTATTTTTTCTAAGATCTTTAACAACCCTTATTAGGGCTCGTTTGGAAGCACTAAGAATCATTCCCGGTAACAAAATGATTTCAAATCTATCAAAAACTATGTTTGTTTAGAGGTCATTTAACACATGAAACTAATCACATCATATTCATTTCCTTTCTTTATCCTTATCCGATTTCATTCCGTTTTCATTTCACCGCTCCATCAAACGGGCACTTAGTAATGTTTTTGCGTAAAATTGTCTCAAAGCATTACTTAATTTTATTTGTTACTTACATGAGCTATATATTCTTAATATTCTATATTTTCAAAGGTTCGTTAAATTTTATCTTTTTTTCTGTCCTGAAACCTTAGAAGTGGAGGGCACATCGTGTGAGTCATACACATAGACACGGGGTTTCATCCTAAAACCAATTGACATTAGGAGACGTAACTCATAAACTTACATGTTAGACACACAACTTATTTTGTTATCACATTTTATCCCTTACATCTCAACCAGGTCCATACATTGAAGTGTTTGTTTTGTGATAAGCTAAGTGAAGAGAACAAGATAACAAAATTAAAAACTAAGGTATTATTGAGAAAGTTAATAAATCCTCTCTTAGAGCTCTCTTCTCTCTCCTGGACCCCTCGCCCTTCCGTTGCCGGCTCCGCCTGCCCC
>BSUD01000004.1:775456-798022 GCA_033239045.1 Fagopyrum esculentum | reverse complement strand
GCCCCCCCCCCCCCCACCTCCACCCCACCAACCCCACCTCCCCCTCATGGCTGGCTCGAGGCGCTCCAAACGTATCTCCATCAAACTCTCTGACCTACAAGCAAAAACCAACAAAGCCACCAACACCCGACCTAACCCATCCCCCTCTAGCTCTCCGGCGAGCCCCTTTGAGCCTATCCCTGAGGACCTCATACAGTCTAACAACCAGAGGCTTATCAACTGCTCTCAGCCAAGGCTTAACACCACAGACCTATCCTCAGTCATTCTCTTCCCACCGCTCTCCCCAAGTACGATCCACAACCATCAACCGACCCCCATGGGGCCTCCCCCAAACACCAACCCGAGCCCTGACTCCCTACCTCCCCAGCCTAACTCACAAACTATCCAAACGTTAGGCTGCGTTCACACTGACACTTCACCACCACCCCCTAAATGCCCCCTACACCTCCCTCCAACTCACCCGACCAACATCCCATGCCAACTTTAAACGCCCCACTTCCCCATAAAGACACAATCAATGCCTCTACACCCTTAGCCGACCCCTCGATATCTTACAAAGTTGTTACCTCGAGCAACCTCTGCAGTAACCATGTCCCCCTGCACTTCATCCCTGGACTCGATTCTGGATTCATCAGATTCACTGAGGAGGATGTTGCCGAAATGAATCAGAAATGGTCGTTATCCCTGGTTGGTTTCCCCCTAGGAAGCACCGCCAACTTCCAGCGCATGGAGGCCTTCACTCGCGTTCTTTGGAACACTATCTCACCACCAAAAATCATACGCAAAGACAATGGTGTCTTCATCTTCCAATTTGCAAATGAAGAAGATCTCAAATCTATCCTCCATGGAAGTCCTTGGATCATCAACAGCTCTACTACTCTTCTACTCAAAAGATGGACGAAAGACCTTCCCCTTGACTACTCCTGCTTGAGCTCAGTCCCCATACGGGCCACACTGCATGAATTGGATTACCGCTTCTGGTCGAAGCACATGCTTGCCATGATCGGATCAGCCTTAGGCACTCCCATACTTACGGACTCTTGTTCAGCTAACCAAGACAGGATTGGTTACGCTCGAATTCTTGTTGATATCCAGACGTCCAGACCCCTCCTTCGTGAAGTCACCCTCGCTGGGCCTGACGGGATCCTTATCACACAAAAAGTTACGTACGACTGGATCCCCCCTCACTGCTCTACCTGTCTCATCTTCGGCCACAACTGCTCCCCAATGAAAGCAGCCAACAAAATGGGAGGTAACAAACCACCCCAAAACACTCGCCACAAATCTCGCAACAACCCCAACCTTGACCCTATCCTCCCAACGCCTGACCCTTCCCGCAAGATCGACCTTATCCCATCCAACAACCCTCACAATACCTTCCAATCTAATACTTCCACCAAACCAAACCATCTCACAAACATCATAACAAAGACAAAAAAAAACAACCCTCTCCCCCCCATCACAACCCAGACTGATACCCCCATGCAAACCCTAATTACATGCACAATCTCCCCTTCACTCTCTAAACCCAACGCCCCAAATAACCCTGATCCACCCATCCCCCCCTCAGTGCAATCTCTTGACTCCACCTCGAACACAACGAGGTACATCATCACTTCCCCATCGCAAGATGACCCGGATGCTTCACATTCTCTATCCACCCTTAACCCCATCCTGCCAACAAGTGTTGCCCAGGATAATGCAAGCGGTCCTAATGAATATTAAAGCATGTTCATGGAACATTAGGGGCCTGAATGACCCTATTAAACAAAAATCCGTTCAGAACCTGGTGAAGACCAACGACATTGACATCATGGCCATCTTGGAAACTAGGCTACGTCCCAACAATGAATCTCGCATCTCCAATCATCTATTCCCCTCCTGGAAGCATATTTCCAACTCCCCTCTTGCGCGCAATTGCCGCATTTGGATCTGGTGGAATCCATCCAAAATTCACCTCATCACTACCCTCATTACAGATCAAATCATCCACTGTAAAGCCTCCCTACACCAACCCCTCCCTAATCAATCACAACTCTTTGAACTATCCTTCATCTACGCCCATAACAGCCCTGAAGACAGGGTCAGTCTCTGGTCATCCATTGACACGATTGGGTTCCTCAATTCAACCACATCCTGGGCTCTTCTTGGAGACTTCAATGTCACCCTCACTCCCGATGAGAAGAACACCAACAACTCGCCTTGCATCTCCCATCAATCAAACGAACTTGCTACATGCCTCGACCAAAACAACATCATTGATCTTCCATACTCGGGAAGTAAGTACACATGGAACAACAAGCAGATTGGTTCGCGTACTTGGTGTAAGCTAGACCGTATACTTACCAATCCCACTTGGCTCACCAACTTTCCTCACTCGCATGCCCACTTTGACCTCCCCAGTGTCTCGGACCACTCTCCTGCCCTCCTCTCTATTACCCCACCAGCGAGCAAGATCAACCTCCCCTTCAGATTCAATAATCTTTGGGCTAATCATGAGAGCTTCACTCCTAGCGTCAATCGAATTTGGAGCGTTGAAACCACGGGCAATCCGATGTTCATCCTCACCAAAAAGTTGAAGAGCCTCAAACCAATTCTCAAAAAATTTAGCAGCCAGAAACTTGAGAAAATCCATGATGCAATCTATCTCAATAGAAAAAGCCTTCAAAGCGTACAAACCAGGCTGCGAAACGATCTCCACAACCTCTCACTACAAACTGAAGAGAAATCCCTCACTGCATCCCTCAATGAATGCACCAGGACGCTCAACGCTACCCTTGGTCAGCTATCCAAAGCCAGATGGATTGAACATGGAGATCAATGCTCTTCGTATTTTTTCAGGAGCATAAAAACCAGAAGGAGCCATAACCGCATACTTTCAATCAAAAGCATGGATGGCAACACTACCACTGATCCTGACCTTATTGCCTCCGCCTTTATCTCCCATTTCCAAACTGCCCTTAACCGTCCAGCCCACACCAACACCCCACCTCTCCCTGACCTTCTCTTACCAACCCTCTCCCCCTCTAACAAAAACTTTCTTTCAATGCAGGTTACGGATGAAGAAATCAAAAATGCTTTATTCAGCATCGGCAACAACAAAGCTCCAGGCCTTGATGGTTACAATGCTAAATTCTTTAAGGCCTCCTGGGACATCATCAAACGTGACTTCACTGATGCTATTCATGACTTTTTCAAGCACGGGAAACTTCTCAAGCAAATCAACCATGCCTCAATCACTCTCATCGCAAAATCAGACACCCCTACCACACCTGCCGACTACCGACCTATCTCTTGCTGCACAACAATTTACAAAACCATAGCCAAGATCCTGTCTACCCGCCTCAGCTCAATCCTCCCTCACATCATTGGACCATATCAAAGTGCATTCATCAAGAACCGCTCTATCAAGCACAACGTGCTCATTTGCCAGGAACTATTACACAAGTACACTAGGAAAAACATCTCCCCTATAGTTGCTCTCAAGATCGATCTCTCAAAAGCCTTCGATACAATTGACCATACCTTCATCATCCACTGCATGACCAAAATGGCCTTCCCCGATCACTTCATCAACCTGATCCATGAGTGCATCTCTACGGCCACTTATTCTGTCAACATCAATGGATCTCTTCGTGGCCACTTCAAGGGCTCTAGAGGCCTTCGGCAAGGCTGCCCCCTATCACCCCTCCTCTTCACACTTGCCATTGAATACCTCTCCCAACTCATCCACTCCAATACCACTAACTCTCTCTTCAACCTTCATCCTAAATGCAAAAACCCAAGAATCACACACCTCTCCTTTGCCGATGACCTCATGTTATTCTGCCGTGGCGACTGCACCTCCATAAAAACCCTCATGGACTCCCTTAATACCTTTGGTGAGCTATCGGGACTTAAAATCAACTCTGCCAAGTCCTCCATTTACATGGGGGGAATGACACCTCAAGATCAGTCCATGGCCTGCACCATCACTGGCTTCAACCCTGGCACTCTACCTTTCCACTTCCTGGGTGTGCCTGTTGGTAACAGGCGGCTCGCCATCCCTGATTTTCTGCCTCTCATTCACCGCACCACCAAGCGTATCCATTCTTGGAGTGCAAAGAAGCTTTCTTATGCCGGCCGTGCACAACTCATCAACTCGATCCTTATTGCCATCAACCAATAATGGAGTTCGATCTTTCTCCTGCCTGCATACATCATCAGCAAAATTCACGCTCTCCTACGCTCCTACCTCTGGGATGGGTACGTCAATAGTGGGCGTGCCTTGGTTGCCTGGTCTACTGTCTGTACCCCTAAGACCTCGGGTGGACTCGGCTTCCCCGACCTTAACACAAGAAACAAGGTACTGCTTACAAAACTTCTCTATGACATTGATCGAAAGGACAACAACCTATGGTGCAATTGGATCGAATGCAACATCCTCAAAGGCACTTGTATTTGGAGTACCAGACCCAAAGCACACCACATCTATTCCTGGAAAAGTCTACTGAAAATTCGAGATGAACTACACCCTCCTATGGCCAGCACCAATGTCACCCCACTACTTTCAAACGCCAACGGCACCTTCTCAACTCGTAACGCTCTTCTACTGCTTAGACCGGACATCCCTCTCCTCACACACCCCCCGTATAGATCCATCTGGCTCAAATACAACATCCCAAAATGCAGTTATATCGCTTGGATCGCTAGTCACCGTAAGCTCCCCACTCTGACCAAGATTAAAAGTTGGAACCTCACGGACTCAGACACGTGCAAGCTATGCAATTACTTGGCTGAAGACGACGATCACCTCTCGCACACCTGCAGCTATTCTTCTCTTGTGTTGGACATCATCTCAAGATGGACTAGAGCCCCTTACCCTGCACCTTACATCAGCAACATTTGGTCCTGGTTAAGCTCGAATCACCCCCCAAAACACAGCCTCATCGACAACCTACGTACCGCATCGATCATCACCTTCATCTACACCACATGGAAGATCCGTAACTCGCTCATTTTCAACCGCTCTTTCATCAGGGATGTCGATTGTGCTGCTGATGTTATCAATACTCTTAAGACCCATTTTGCTCTCCACTGGAAAGACCGGTCCCTTGACTCGAGAGCAACCGCCACCATGCTTGGAATCTCCCTCCTCCCCTCTCCACCCTAACCCTAGCATTCTCCCCTTCTCCCCTCACCTCTCCTCTCTCCTTTCTCTTGATCTCGCCCCTCATCTCTTTGTAACATGCATCATGATCTCACTGTAAATTCTCCAACTCTTAATACAAGTAATTTTTCAAAAAAAAAAGATAACAAAATTAAAATGTAAAAGAGTAAAAAAAAATACGATAATTAGTTATCTAGTTCATAAAAAAATGTGTGATTACGCCTCGAAATATTATCATATCAGAGTTTTGCACTATTTTGATTACGATAAGATTATGATACATAGTATGTACATAAATAGGCTAAACATGTCTAAAAAAATATCGAGGATATTGTTCATCAGATTCGACCAACACAAAGGACCGATTCGTCGATTTTGGAGGCCCATTGGAAAAAAAAAAACTTATAATGAAACAATCTTGCTTTACCAACACAAAGGATACTATTAATGCATTGTTTCTAACTATCAACTTCTTAGTAATGAGCCCAAAAAAGTACATGGTCTTGTTCATAAGAACGGGTTGCATCGGATAACCGAAGGAGAATCCCCTCGCCTTACGGGGAACATAAGAGATGAGATTAATGTTATATCAATAATATTACAAATGCATACACAATAAATACAGTTAATAACACACAATTGCTAGCTAGTTATACACCGATCCAAGTCCAGCTTGTAGAATACAACACACTTAACTAGCTTATGATAATACTCCTTAATTGAGCCAAAACCAACACCATATACTACTATCTCCTTAAAATCATATATAACATCAATCAATCAAGCAACTACTATGTTTATTGTTGAGATCAAACCCGATTGAACCCTTGATCGATAACGAATGAATAACATACCGGCTAAGTTCCGAATCTGTAAGGATGAGCCTCCGGAGGGCCATGCAAGTAGTGTGGATCCATGTAAAGAGCATTGTGTGGTGGGTGAAGTCCTTCCATAACCATGAATTGCATGTCTTCTGAGGGTTTCCAATGCCTTTTCCTTTGGTTTATGAACCAATTGTTTATTTGCTTTTGGTCCAAACCCGTTGTTTCCGCTAATGCTACCTTCTCCGATTCCTGAAAGTTATGTTTGTGAATTAGGATGAATTTTCGTTAATGAGTAATGCAATGACTCAACATACCTAGGTTTTGTCAAACCCGGATCCTTTATGGATCCGGGCATGACTATAGTAAATAAACCTCGTATAACAATGTTAACAAACACATAAAGTTCGTAAAAATCAAAATATTTACAGAAATGAGTGATTACAAGCCCTACTGCCCTAGACTCGATATACCTAGGTTTTGTCAAACCCGGATCCATTTAAAAAAGGATCCGGGGCATGACTATAGTATTTAAACCACGTATAGTTATTTTAACAAACACATAAAGTTCGTAAAAAATCGAAATGATTTTAGAAATGAACGATTACATGTTCATTAAGACAAGCTCTAATTCCGTGCTATATACAAGCCCTAGACTCGATATACCTAGGTTTTGTCAAACCCGGATCCAAATGAATCTGGATCCGGGACATGACTATAGCTAGTTTTAAGCCACATATAAAAATATTAACAAACACACGTCCACACAAAACTTATGTTTTTGTAAGAACCGCAATAATTTCAAAAATGAGTTATTACGGGTTCATTAATAAATTTAGTTCTCGACTATTTCAACAACATACCAAACATCTTTGAAAGAATATATTATATTATGATTACTCTTAATCGAGTAATAGTGATAAAAAGCCTAATTCGTCATTTTACCCAACATCTTTCGACATCTTTTTACTAGAAATCGGTTCGAAACATCATTGTAAAGAGGCCTAACTTATGAGGATTGATAAATGATGAATAAAAGGTAAGGGAGTTAGGTTAATTACCGAAGGATAAGGCCATTTGTAGTGCAATTCCCACCAGCTGAGAAGTTTCTGACGAGCCTCTTTAGGGAGCTTTCCTTTCTTCTTCTTCTTGGAAAGCTCTTGCTTCAAGCTGCTCAAATAGCCGCTGTATTTCTTAAGAAGATGGTTCTTTAGCTCTCGATCTTCAGCCCGAGGATCGATCTCGGGGAGTTCCGTCTCTCCTCCACTGTTTTCTGGTTCCTCTTCAGATGAATTCCCGTTTCCTTCAGTTGATCTTTCATCTGAGTAAATGTGAATCTCCTCATCATGAATTCATCAAGATTCAAAAGGGCTTTCATTTATCAAAAGAACTATTGTTTAATTTATTTTGATTTTTGAAGATATTGTCAAACTATTATTACGGATAGAATGCAATCAAGAGAGAAACACGACACAAAAGTTTGATACATCCGAGGCACTACTAAGTAAGGGTTTTGCACTATATTTTGTGATATATGGTTTAAGTTTTGTCAAATGAGTCTTAGGGTATGTTTGTAAACCAAATGATCATCTTTCAAAATTGTAAGTATTAAGTGTCAAAAAACACACATTATCTTTCTTCATCTCAAAAATTTTTTATCACTCAAAAACTTTATACATGACATAGGTTTCACAAGCTCTCCAAAATTTCTTAAATCCAACTAAAAATACCATTAAATTGTACATAATATCAAGTACAATAATATAACCATGAAATATCCAAAATAAACAAAGAAATATATTAGGAATTGACAGAAAATAAACTAGGGAAGAAAATATGAGGTTTACTTTAATAAAGGTAAAAATTTTATGATAATAAAAACTATAAATATTAATAATATATACAATTTTAAGCGGGTGAAAACAGGTCGGATGAATGGGTCGGGTGATGGGTGGATGAAACGTTTACCCGGATCCTACACGACCCACCATCCGCTTTCACCCGTCTTTTAACGGGTTTTCACCCTTTTTCGCTGGATCGAGTGGGAAGATATCCGTCGGATACCGGTGAAAAAGCATCCCTACGAATATAGTCTATTTTTAGCTAGGTCACTATTACCGCGTTTACTTGAAACCACGCAAATGATTCAAAAACATTGATAAATAAAGATATGTATATAGACTAGATTCATTTCTTTTGTCCCTAAGTTGGTCTTCCGATGGAAAGACTGTTATTCTTTTCCAACATAATACAACCGGTCAAAAGCCACATTCAAATGAGGAAAATTGGGGAAACACAAACAACACATGCAGAGAGTGAACTCAATTGAAAAGGAAAGAGGAAGAAGATGATCAGAAGAAGCATTTGTACCATTGAATGAAAGAACAGGATGCAGTGCAAAGAGGAACAAATGCAGGTTTGTACATTACCAAAGAGGTAAACTGACATATTTATTTGCACATATATACAATGCAATAAAAAAAATTAAAAAAAAAAACTTTAGTATATGTATTATATATCCAATTCAATGGACTACTGCTCTATGGAAAGGATTGAAATCAGTAAAGAAAAATGAAAATCTGACAGCAAACCCCACCCCCCTATACAACTTCCTTGAACAGGAAGGCTAAAACTAGCATTTGACATTCGCTTAGTTTCAATGGCACTACCACATTTTTCGAATCTTCTGACAAACAAAAACACAAGTTTTTGTGGTATAAAATATAGTAAGAGAGCCTCTTCATCACATAAATTAGCTATTTTGAAAATTGAAAATAAAACTATTTGTTAGATCTATATATATTTATTTAAGTGGAAGATGTAAGAGTATCGTGTTGTATAATAAATGCCACAAATTCGTATGTTTAGATACATTATAATAAAAATGTATTAAAAAAAATCTTATCTTTAATTGTGACAAGATCTTAAAAGATCTAATAAAATTTTAAAAGATCATAATATCTACAATTTACTATTATTTACACATGATTTGTGAGAATAATGAAAAAAAAACATTACATATTTATAAATTTAATCAATACTATACAAAAAAAAAACTATTTTGGTGTGAAAATAGAGGCAATAAAGTATTTTAAGGCACATTTCACTAACAAATCATAAGTTTTTTAATAATATTTTAAACTTTTAAAAGAGAAAAAGATAATAAATATATACTTAAAAAGAGTATCTCAATTAAAAAATGATTCATGACTTATGTTTTAATCAAATTTTAAAGATGAGAAATTTCATGCACACATTGTGGTATTGATTATAAAAAAATAATCTAAGACTTTGTACAAATGACATGTGGGTATTGATTACATACTCCTCTTAATATTTGTTTTTTGGTCAAAGTTCTTGAATAAAAAATATATTATTCACCTAATTAAACAAATTAAAAAATTAACCCATTAAACAAGCAAACCCTAGCTAAGAAAATGCCAACTAACTTCATCTTCAACCATATATGTTAGTTTGTTTTTCCTATAAAAGAAGCAAAAGAGTATAACTGAGAATCATATGATTAGTTAGGGTTTCCATTTACAACAACACAAGGTGCCTAATTGTAGAAAATGAACATGAGCCCTAATAAATGAGGAAGAAAAGATAACTTAATTGATCCCCAGATCTAAGTCTGTGAATAGAATGCTGATCTAGATCTAACTTAGACTTAGATTTTTGGTCGGTCTTTCTGTATACTATTTAAACAATGCTCAGTACTATTTACCCACGGTCTTGAGTATTATAAAATTGATTTTTCTATTCAAAAAAATATTTTATAAAATCAAAAAAGATCAACATTTACAGTACCAGACGTAATGTTGATACGAGTACGGCCATTGTTGAGCGAGTTGAGCTGAGATTCAATCCTGCGCATAAACTCCATAGCTTCTTGAACAGGTCTTGTAAGCTCTTGTTTATACTTCACCAGCATATCATAATACGCTTCCTTCATACATATATATATATTTCAACATAAAATCTATAAAAATATGAAGATATATATATATTTATATATATAATGAAGAACACAGACAAACCATGAATTGATCGAGTTCAGGATCTTTGGAAGCATTTCTAGTAACACAAGATCTTTGTCTTGTTTCATTTTCGTCTTTCAAAGCTGATAGCTTTGCTGCGATCTCTGGAGGAGCTCCCACCTGCAGTTAATTATAAAATTAAGATTTAAATATTACTAAAAGTATAATTAAAATGAGAAAATAGTTTACCTTTTGACATTCTAAGTAAGCTTGCAAGAGATTAGAGTATTGAGGATGAGCTATGATCTTTGCTTTCATGGCGTCTACTCCATTACTACTACTATCAGTATTATGGGTCAAGCTACTAGAAGATCCGCCGGTGCCCTCGTTCTTCACGGCGGAGCTGTGGTGGTGATAGTCCGAGAGAGATTGCAGGTAATCGGCGGGAGCTTGTGCCGATTGGAGATGAATCAAAGAACCCATGTTCATATGATGATGATGATGATTTGATGAAGTTAGGTAGGGTTGAAAATTTGATCTTTCTTGAGATGAATCTTGATCACCTAAATGATTGTAACTCTCCATTAGAATTCTAATTGGAAACCCTATAAGGGCAAAGTAGAAGGCAAGGGAGATCTGGAGGATTTTGCTATGGAAGAGGAAGGGTATAATACCCTAATTGTTGAAGGGTTTGTTTGATATTATAATGATTGTGGGGTAGGGCATGCAACCAGAAAGAAGGGAAGAGCAGCCATGGATATGAAGAATATGAAGAGGAAGAAGAAGATATAAGAAGTCATGAAACAGGAAAAGGCTGCTTGTCTATCTTGAGTGGTTGAGGGTTTGAGAGTGACAAGATTCTGCCTAGCTATTATCTCTCTCTTCTTTTATTGTTTATGTGAAATTACAAATGAGAAAGAGATCCGTTTTCGGGTTTTCGGGTTTCCGTTTTATATCTCATCTCGATTTTTTCCTATTTGTTTGTGTTATTTTGGCTTTCGCTTCTGAAGAAGGAAAGGAATTAGGAAGGGATACATTTTGGTCGTAATTCACCCTAGGATATTCTTACGGATAAAAAATTGATGATCAAGATCTGCAAGAAGCTCAAACGGTAAAGGAAGTTATCTAATGTGGACAAGCCAGTAAGCAACTCCGTTAATTTTTCTGAAAATATGTGCAATATGAACTAATTTGAATAAGAAACGACTACATTTTGACTTTCGTTTTGTTCTTTGCTTGACGTTGTTCGTCCATCTGTTATGTGATACCTAGATACACTAGGTATTGCTTTGATTTTCTTTTAGAATTCTCTCGGATCGGTTCTTTGTGTTTCATAATCTCATTTTTCTTACTTTTCTTTGTTCTTCTAGTCGTTTGTTTTGTTCTTTATTCATAATATTATCTATACATCGGCCATTTTACATGGTGTCTCGAGGTATATCTACTGTATCGAATCTATTTTCATTATGAAAAAAGGAAAACAAAACTATAATATAAGTACAATGTATATTAATAATTTCACAACCCAAAAGGCAAACTGGGTCATGGGAGGTAGGGGACATTTTAGCTACCTTAATAATTATGCCCAAATTCATTTACTTTTCAGATTTTTCCTCTTTGCCCTTTCCATTTTCACCATTTCCTGGTTTGGCAAAGTTTGAATTAGGCAACTTTTGTGTCATCATTTAAAAAGTGGTTACTTATCATCCAAAATTGGTAATCATATTTTTGGTCACGACCTAAGCAATCAATAATCATGGGTTATACAGTTGATTAGGTTCATTAAAGTAAAATAAATAAAAGCACTTCTGATCCATTATCCAAATTGGTAATCATGTTTTTGGTCTCGACCTAGTAAATGAATTATATTTAGGGTTTAAAAAATATGAATAAAATAAATAAAATTGTTTAGGATAATATAACGAAAAGGACAGTGTTGAATTAAAAATTATAGTATTAAATTGCTTTCATATCTTGGATTTGAAAGAATTGAGATACTGTTTTTGGTATAAGCTTCTTGTATACCAATTTGGGTACATGATAGGCTGAATTGAAAGCCTAGTTGTATTGCTAGTGAAAGCAATTCTCACGCAATAATTGAATTAAAGGAATCCGTGAGCCTTGTTTAGACAAAATAAGATTTGATATGTCAATTAAGGGTTTGTTGGATGTCAATGTCATAATAATCGGCCCGTTAAATGCCCGGCGTCGAGATATGGCGTTGAGGCTGCGCGTCACGATTAACCCTGATAAATGTAAACATGTGCATTTTCACCGTCACAACTTCATAAAACACACACACAAAAACAACGATTGCATCGCCGGTGAATTCGAGTTGATTTTATACCAATAACAATGAAAGGGAAGGAGATGGCAAACAAGGGGGAGGTGGAGGTAGACATGCACTCGAGAAATGTAAGAAAATGGCGAAAAAGATACAATTTTAATGCGTCTTTCAAGTTCTTACGATTTGTTTATTCGTTAACTTATTTAGTTTGTAAAATATGTTAGATTTGTGTTTTTTTTTTGAAAATTTACTTGTATTAAGAAAGAGGGATATACATGAGAAGAGAGTGATCCAATACAATCAACAAATCAGAGATAACGAGGGAATTAGACTAGGTATAACCCAAACACACGAGCTGTGGCTAAGGACTGGGTAGACCGATCATTCTAGTGGTGAGAGAGGTGAAGTTTGGTGGCCCTGATGGCTTCTCCAGCACAGTAAATGGCTCTCGTTAAATCTTTGTTATAGACAAGATTGTTGCGGGCTTTCCTTATGAAGTAGATTGTAGCAGTGATAGCAGAAACACGCGCAGATGCAAGAAGGTTGTGTTTAGGGTTGAGGGACGATTTGAGCCAAGGCCAAATGTTGTGGATATAAGGAGCAAGGTAGGGAACTTTAGCCCATCTCGAGATGATATCGAGAACAAGAGAGGTGTGATTGTAACCGGTCCAAAGATGTTTATCGTCCTCGGGCCTGCAGGTCCAAAGCTTACAGGTGTCGTCCTCAATCAAATTCCAATTGCAGAGTTTGGTGAGTGTGGGAAGTCGCCGAAGGCTAGCAATCCACGCAATACAACTACATTTGGGGATGTTAAACTTATACCATATTATTTGACACGTAGCGACTGTTGGGGGGAGAAAGGAGTATGCCTTCTTAGGGGCAAACAATCCATTAGGGCTAGAAATGGTGTCAAAGTTGTCGGTCTCAGAGGCAGGTAGGGGAAGCTCATCACGTATTTTCAGTAGGGTTTTCTAGTAGTGATTATGATGCGACTTAGCTTGGCAATCCTAGATGTGTCTCTTCAGGAGGTTATGAGAGATCCAGAAGGTCCACAAGTTATCAGAGTTACGATCAATGTCATAAATAAGACAGACAAGGGAGACCTTGTTGCAAGCTTGAATGTCCGGAGAGCCAAGTTCACCATCCTTCTTGGGAGTACATATTGTATTCCAGGCTACAAGTGAGCGTTTACTGGTCTCATTACCAGACCAAAGGAACGATATAACCATGGATTGAATCTTATTCAGAATCGAGGCTGGCAGAAGGAACATGGAGCACTAGTACTGATAAAGGGACATAAGAATTGAAGAGATAATCTAAACTCGGCCAGCATATAAAAGAAGCTTTGCACTCCACGATTGAATTCTCTTGGTAATCTTGTGAATGAGGGGGAGAAAATCAGAGATTGACAGCCGCCTACTTCCAACAGGGACACCCAAGTAATGAAAAGGGCGAGAACCCTTAGTGAATCCCGTAGTTTGAATAATCTGGGCTTGAGCAGTTTGCGAGATGTCACCCAAGAAGATTGCAGACTTGGAAAGATTGATCTTGAGACCAGAGAGAAAACCGAAGGAATCAAGGGTGAACTTCAGGGTTGTGATGGAGTGAATGTCCCCGCGACAGAAAAGCATTATGTCATCAGCAAAGCATAGGTGTGTGATGCGAGGGCTATTAGGGGTGTTCCTTACCGGATATCCGATCCGGTTTATCGGATTGGATATCCGAGTCCAAAATTTCTCATACTTATATTCCGAATCCGATCCAAAGTTATTCGGATATCCAATTAAAAACTCCGGATCGGATCGGATATCCGTGTCGGATATCCGAGTAATGTGGATTAAAGGCAAAGTAAGGCTTGCTTTGGGCCGGCCTATCCAAACATCCAAATAGAGTGCAGGAATTGCCCATCATTATACAAAGTCTTCCTAGCCCACACCTTTTTTAAGTTAAAAAAGGAACGTTCAGGGATTGAACCTGAGACCACACGCCATAGTAATGACATGGGTACAAAGTTAGTTGTTTGAATTTGTTGAAACATAAGATAATTTATAAATTATATGCACATAAGTATATCCCAGATATCCGAAGGCAAAAATAATTAATTCCGTATCCGATCCGGTGATTCGGTAATTTTTCTCGGATCGTATTGGATACGGATAACGAATTATCGGACTCGGATATTTACGGATTGTATCATCGGATTTTCGGATCGGATCTAACGGATCGGAATATTATGAACACCCCTAAGGGCTATGACACTTTGGATGGAGATTGAATCCGGGTTTGAGGTATTTTGGTAAATCATTTGTGAGAGATACTCCATAGCAATGGTGAAAAGAGCGGGGAGAGAGGGAAACCTTGTCGCAGACCCCTTGAGCCTTTGAAGTGTTCATTGAGAAAGCCATTAATGTTAATGGAGTATGAAGGAGTAGTAATACATTTCTTGATCCGACAGATGAAAAGATTTGGAAAGCCCATCAATATGAGGCAATGAAGAGTGAATCCATGATCAACTGTGAAAAATGCTTTAGTTATGTCAATCTTCATAGCCTCACGGGGGATGTGTTTTTGGCTATATTTGTTGAGAAGTTCTTGGCAGATAAGCACATTGTGCTTTATGGATATGTTATTGACAAACGCACTTTGATAAGGCCCAACAATGGTATGTAGAACTGAGTTGAGGTGGGTAGATAGAACCTTATCAATGGTATTGTAAGTAACGTTACAACAAGAAATTGGCCTGAAGTCGGATGGGTTCTCGGGGTTGTCACACTTGGCAATAAGTGATATCGAAGCATGGCGGTTCGGAGATTGAAGATGAAGAAGCGTGATGCGTAGTGAGACTGCGTGTCAGACTTCAATATTACAAAAAAAAATTAAGAGAAAATTGTCTAAACAGTACCCTATCTTTTAGGCTGACTAAACTTTAGTACCCCGTCGTTTGAGTTATCACAATGGTACCTCACTTATTGAGCTCGACCAATGATTAGTACCTGAATTACTATTCACACGTTAAGTTAACAGATCGGGGTAAAATATCAGGAGCAAAGTTGTCTACCTACCTTAGAGATAAATTTGCAACGTTCACAATTGAAAAACCGCCTTCACATGATTAAAGACATAATCTCAAGTATATGATTACAAATGTTAATGGAATATGAAGAAGTAGTAATACACTTCTTGGTCCTGAAAAATCTAATAAAAAAGCTAATCTATCAAATACATTTATTGGTCCTAAAAAATCTAATAAAAAAACTAATCTATCAAATAAGTTGTTGTAACGAACACCCATAAACTTTTATTTTTTCCAAAATTTTACAAAAATCTCCGCCGAACAGGTTCTTTAACTAAAGTTTGAAAATTCTTATATAAGAGTTAGGAGAGGAATGTACAAACTGCAAAGATTACAAATGACAAGTAAAAGTTGAAAGTGAATGGTCATTTCTTTGAATGTAGAGCTGGACTTCGACCACTCCATCTTCGTCACTGTCGTCTTCTACTGCTACATATCATACTGTACGACTCAAAATGAAAATGGTGGTCAAGGTTACGTTTAACCTCTTGTTGTCTCTTCAAAACACGTACCGTCAAACACAGTGACTACGAATGATATACAGTATATCATGACTAGGATACATCTACTTTGAATTCATTCAACGGTAAACAATGCTCCTCTGCTTCAATCATTCGTCTACGTACTTTATATTAACTTCTACGAGGGCAAGTATGGTATAAGTCCATCCCAACACATGAATCAATCAACAATAGGGGTAATAACCACACAACTTATCTGGTGTGTTCATTAATTACCGACGCTTCGTGGTGTTAGACTAATCATTTTAATACTATGCAAGATAAAGTAGTATCGAATGATTCTTAACTTTTGTTAGGAGAGCCGATCGTGTATGTATAAGAAGGGTTATAATACATATCAATATAACACAATTTCCCTGAATTATATTAAGGGTTTGTTGGGTATCTATGTCACAAATATCGATGTGGAAATCATATATAATATTTATTGTTTGGTACAAAGGTATACGAATATCAATTTAATATATTAATATCCTGATATTCTAAGTTTTTTATCGTATTAATATTTCTAAAAACGGGTGATTTTTATATCTTTTTTTTTACTCCCTCATCTCAGTATCTACATTTTTTTTTTTGAAAAATTACTTGTATTATTAAGAGAAAGGGATGTACATGAGTTGGGAGGGATTACACTGACAACATACAAGGAAGAATGGGGAGTGATTACAACTTAGGTAAGAGATATCTCGAGCATTCTAGCAGGTGCAAGAGTTTGGAAAGATCGGTCTTTCCAATGATGAGAGAGGTGGAGCTTGGTGGCTCTTATGGTTTCACTTCACAATCCAAGGCTCTAGTGTAGACTTTATTGTATGCAAGGTTGTTTCGGACTTTCCAAACAAAGTAGATTGCAGCAACAATTACAGCTATACGAGCGGTCTCAAGGAGGTTATTTTTTGGGTTTGGGAGCTGGTGAAGCCAAGGCCATAGGTTATGGATGTATGGGGCTGGGTATTGGACTCTCCCCCATCTAGATATGATATCTAGAACAAGAGAAGTGCAGCTGCATCCAGACCATAGGTGATCATCATCTTCAGGTCAACATGAGCAAAGCAAGCAAGTGGTACTCTCAATTAAGTTCCATTGGTGAAGTTTAGTGAGGGTAGGGAGCCTCCGGAAGCTGGCGATCCTTGCAATGCAACTACACTTGGGAATAATGAATTTGGACCAAATGATTTGGTTGGTGGCAATGGGAGGTGGGAGGTTAGACGATCGGAAGATAGTGTATGCCTTTTTAGGGTCAAAAGATCCATTACTAGAGACATTATCTACATTGTTTTTCCTATTACCTTACTAGTTGTTGGTATGGTTTTTTGGGAGTACAAAATATCTTAAAAATACTAATTATTTTACCATAGTAAAAGTTGTTGAAAATAGAAAGTTTATAAAATGAGTTATTTTACCCAATTTTTTCATAGTAACTAGTAAGGTGTGGTTTTCAGTAAAAACAAAATGAACCGGTGATTATTTGTATTAGTTTGAAAGTGAATATATATATATATATATATATATATATATATATATATATATATATATATATATATAAAAGAGTAAAGACAGACACAGTGTAGTACTGGAGTGAAGAGTGCAGAGAATTAAAAACACAAGGAGATGAATAGTAAATGAACTTTTCCAATGCAAAAAGTAACAGTAATTTATGACAGACAAATTCTGAAACTTCATTCTACGTACTAGTACAATTTTTGTTTGTTGTTGTTGCATATATAATGTGCATGCTAATATGCTATTGCTGGCTAGCTTCATAAGAGTTGTCAATTGTCATTCATTCTGAGTCATGTTATGACCTATGAGGGATTCTTTGCTTTTGCACCTTCCCCATGGTAATGCTTTGTTCTTCCCACACTCTTCCCCTCCCACACAAACACAAATATAAGTATATAGAACACATTCGGTAAGTCGGAATTTGTCGAAGTTGAAGTTGATAAATGAGGATGAATGTGAAAGGAATGAGATAAAAATTACTGATTTGGTGTTTCGTGGAAAGATAATTATTGAATGGATGAAGGAAGTTAGGGACATATCATACCTGTAGTTTAAAACACGGGTTTACACGAATAACCCGTAGACTTTCTTTTCTTTTTTAAAAATATATAATACGAGTTTACATGAATATACATCCATAGAACCCTCCACTTCCGACTTCCGTCTCATCTCAATTCACCTTTCATCCAACAATCTTATTGTAGCTCACTCATTTACCTCCCCCATGCCATTGGACCCTCCATAAACCATAGCCAATTAAATATTTTTTTATATGTAAGGAAACAACAATATTATATTACTAACTATGTAATTTTATTAACTCATCATATATGTTCATATTTATATGGTTGAGATTCTCATTTTTTTTTATCGTAAAACTAATTATCACCCGAATCAATTCATATATATAGAGAGAGAGAGTATAGATCCTATGAGAACACCCCCTAACGTGAGAACATGAGAACAAATTCGTAATTATTATCAGTTTTGTTACGAATGTGCCATATCGTTTAATGTATTTATTCGTAGTTATTGTTGGTTGAGTGGACTTCCTAGTTATTGTTGGTTCCTAATTATTATTATTCGTATTTATTATTATTTTTGATATATACTCTAAATCTCAACCCTTAATACTCACATCCAACGGTGTACGATTGTTCTCATGTTCTCACGTTAGGGTGTTCTCATGGGAATCACACCCTCTATATATATATATATATATATATATATATATATATATATATATATATATATATATATATATATATATATATATATATATATATATATATATATATATATATATATATATATTAGCACGTAAGTCAAATATGGTTTCATCTTTTGCAATAGAAAAAGTTTGAATTGTTTGGTTAAGGTAGATTTGTGGATAGATGTTCATGGTGGTTTTACCAAAAGTGCAAAAAGGACAAAGAGTTAAAAATAGGTAAAGCTAGCTTTAAGTAGTAAAATTATAAATAAATTTTTGAAAACCTACACAAAAAGCTGATATAAGCTATCATTTAAAGCTTTTTAAAATTGAACCAAAAATCTTCTGAAAAATCCAATAAAAAAGTTAATCTACCAAATAATTTGTTCTAACGAACACTTATTAGTTTTCATTTTTCCAAAGCTAGCTTTAAAAAAACCCTCCGCTGAACAGGTTTAAAAATATACTATGATATTTATCCTTGAATTATCAATGTGAAAACAGTTCACCAACCAGTTTATTCAACAACACTTCAAAACCAAATCTTTCTATCTATTTGGCGTAGCTTTTTCGGTAGATTTTCATCAAACTTTGCGTCTTTAGAAAACTAAATGGTGTTTGACAGGAGAGTTTTTCCATTAGTTTTAGCTTTTTTGGGAGTTTTTGATAAGGTTTTTGAAAAGCTACAACTAATAGCTTTTTGCGTAGATTATCAAAAAATTTGCCCCTCTTGTTACGTCATTAATAATTTGTACATTTTTGTTCCTTTTGACCTTTTGGTAAATCTACCATACAAATCTATCCACAAATCTACTCATTCCAAACATCAATTAGCCTATTTGTTAGATTTTCGAAATTTACAAAGCTTTTTGAAACTCTATTAAAAAAATCTACCAAAAAAAGCTAAACCTACTCAAAAAGCCAAAACTACTTAAAAATCTTACTTCACTAAACATGAAAAAAAAAAAAAAAAGTTGAAAATTAAATGAAAATTTGGGTTAAAATGTTGTATAATACTTGCTTGCTATAGATTTTATCATATTTTGATTGAATTTTGCATGCTTGATAAATCTACCCAACAATCTTCTAAATACGAATTAAATTTTCATTAGGCTTTTAAATATCACAAAATCTTTTTATAAACTATTCAAACAAAAAATGATAAAATCCCACGTGAATCAAAGTCATCCAATAATGAAAAGTTGAATTAATAAGGTCGGTTAACTACTACTCATATTGGATTTATTGCCTTATTGGGTTTATGTGCTACACTCGGACCTAACAAATAATGCGCACGGACCCGCTCTACGTTTCATCCGTATATGTCTTTAATAGTTTCTACCATGTACGGGGTTTAGTTATAAAATTAAAATAAAACACACCTTTAACCAATTTTCTTGATCTTATTAATCTAACTAGTTCATTTCCTCGGTCAATAAACTCAAACCGTATTATAATATCAATTATAATTATTATAAGTGGGATACAACTGAAAAAACAAATTAGCTTTTTTTGTCGCCATTTTTAATATCATACACAAAGAACCCTAGGAAATGTTCCCATATTTAAGTACTTTGAATCCAGCTGCTTACTATTTTATTTAATTATTTATAATGACGCCAATTATCACAAATCCAACAATTTGGTCCACAACTGTCTAATTAGCTTTTGTTAGGTCCTGATACTGATAGTTACTAATTTATTCTTGTGTAAAATTATTCGAATACACGACTTTATGATGACTTTGGGCTTCGATTTAATCTTACCTTTTACGTGTTATATTTAAATATTTTCGGTGATTTTATGTTGGTTGATCATAAAAAGACATAAATAAAAAAATTGATAAGATAATCACTTGAAATTGTAAAAAAGAATCAATATTTTCATATTTTAAAATTTACCCGTTAATTATAAAAACAAATTTGTTTCAAAAAGATTTTTCATTTAGAAAAATAAAAACTATTGGCATTATAACAATAAATTTGACATTACATGCATTGGCAACTCTAATAAATATTGACTTCAAGAAATAAATAATGTTTTGATAGTACATAAAAATCTCAAAAAATTATTATTTTTTAATTAGTGGTCAAAAAGCAAAAAATGAAAACTTGGATGTTAGATTGTCAATTTAAAAATAGATTATTAGAAAATTCATCCTAAGAAAAAAAAAGCAAGGTTAAATATTGCTGATATCTAACAAGGCTTACAATTTACACCATTTGTCAAAAAACAAATATAATTTTGTCCTTTAAACTATATTATTGAGTAGTGTTTCAGATTATATAACAGCCATTATCCTCGAAATCTCCCAAACCCTAACAGGGAAACCCAACCTAAATCGAGAAAAACACTAAAGCTCGGATGCATATCCGTTCAGCAAAGGGGTGTCATTCATCCGAACAGTACAGAGTTTTCGATTTTTTTGGGGTCCCATAATATTTATTCTATGTTTTTTTGGTGTGAAGGAGAGTCAGTGGTCTTCAGCGCATCTGGACGGCTTTTATTAATAAAAAAGAACTAAGTAGTCATCACACAGGGGATAGTTCGACCCCCTTACATCATCAAGTAAAAGATCCACTATACCCTCCGACGGGTCACGCAATACACTCAAACCAATCGGAAAGTTCAGAGCTAGATTAGAATAAAATCAGAAACTCTATTCGCCTCACATGCCCACAATGGTTAAACTTCAATAATATGTGCAAATGAAACCTATCAAAAACCTAGCGTTTCCCGGACCCTGGACGACTATTCACCCCGTGTTACTTAACGAAATTAAGCCTGCAGAAATTGGGACTGGACCAAAAATTACGGTTCGATCCGGTCCATGGACCGTTTCATAATAAACCTGAAACGGTCCGATCCGATCCGATCCGTGACTTTACAGTCCGGTCCGGACGTTTGGACAGCCTTAAACGAAATGACTGGTTTCGTGAAGACTATCAAACAATATTGAGTCGTATCAAGTATATACAACGTCTCAAACTCTTTGGCCCTCGTCTAGATGGAGAATCGATCGTTCAACCTACATGTTTGAATGATCAGTGTGTAAAATGATTAGTTAAAGACATAGAGTAATTAGTCAATTCTGCAACCTTTTTAGGAACAATAAATACGATTACTTAATATGAACGAAGCATCAAATCACTGTTTGGCCTTTTTGCGAACAGTAAAGGGATCAAACTTTTGTCTACAACTAAGTCTTCTTTATAAACATAATTATGATCGATAATTAAGGGGTTGGTCCCTAAGTAAAGTCGGCAAATCTTCATTAATCATGCAATTAGTTTATCATTTTATCAGATCTAACGTAAAGAGATTAATTATTTGCATCAACGTACTGTGACTACTCATCTAACTCTAAATATAATTAAATAATTTACGTTTTTTGGTACGCATACCCAAATTTTCAATTATCACAGTGCTGGACAAAGTAAATTTTAATCTGTCAAAGTAATTAGCCAAGCATTTTCAATATTAAGATAATTCAAATGAAAATTTTCCATTTTTGCATAAATTATGAATTAAAGGATGATGATAAAATAAAATTAATATGTTAAAGTCATTCATCATTTTTTTTTTATTGATTTCTAAAAAACTAAGAATAATGTTAAATTATTATTATTAAAAATGAGAGAACTGACACAAAAAGGGCAGTGAGCGCGCGAAAACCGCGCGAGAGCTGATTACCGATGCATCTTTACCATGGCCCCACCCAGTCAGGATCTTCTGAGTCAAATATATGTAACTCACCCTGTGTCTCCAATAATATACTGCCACGTGGATAATAAATAGATAAAGTAATTTTTGTTTAATTATAATTTGTCTAATTAGGTGTACATGTGTCTTATTCTTATTGGAGACACATTTGGTGTTACATACCAAATTTCAGAGGATCCAAACTGGGCCCCACCACCATCTTCTTGTCAGCCCTAATTTTTTACCTTTTTATTTTTTAATCTTTTTACCTCACTTTGCTGTTACTGTCTTGTCAAATGTTTTTTTTTTTTTTTTTTTTTTTT
>BSUD01000004.1:738612-775226 GCA_033239045.1 Fagopyrum esculentum | reverse complement strand
TTTTTTTTTTTTTTTTTTTTGCCTTCCGACGTGGAAACCCTTCTCATTTCTCTTATTTTTCTACATTTTTTCTTAAAAAAAAAAATTTAAAAATTAGACAGACATGAACAATTTTAATAACTAGACCTTTTTAAAAAATATAGTAGTAAATAGACTTTTTAATATTTTAATTAAGTAAATATATCGCAATTTTTTGTATTTATTTTTAAATTTACACACTTTTTTTTCAAGTGTAAATTTATTAAACACAAAAGTAGAAAAAGCCTAATAAATCAAATTGTTTCCTGTTATATTTCAATAATCTTAAAATGTTATTTTTGTACCAAATGTCACAACATGAATTTTACGCAGATAATGTCGTTTGGAGTTATTCAATAATATGTTGTTATATACAAATCTTTATATATAGATCGTGTTTTATAAAATTGTGTTTGTATTGTTATATTAGGTTATTGGTTTGTTTTTAAGATGTTATCTCATTTGATTTTTTTATTTGTATATAAGTTATACACAAGAAGTCGTTTATCCAAATATATAAAAAGAATATATCATTTTAATATATTGATTTTGTGGTAATATTTATATATGTGATAATATTTGAATGAACTTTTTAAAAAAATTATTTTTTATTAATTATAAAATTATATATAATAATTAACAATATATGATGTAAATCTATATCTTATTATTTGAATTCCGTATTGTTCATATATTAAAGTAATTCTTGATATGAATTAATACTTTATTTGGTATTATTTTGTTGATATCTAAGTATATTTTGTATTTTGATATGTAAGTAGTTGGTATATTATATGTCGAAAAAACGAATGAAATGGGCCGTAATGATGGGCCTAGGGCCCGTCAAAGGGCTGTATGCAAAGCATGTGGAAAGTGGGCCCACAGATGGGATAGAAGACTATTCAGTTGAAGGAAGGGTCCCACCGTCGTCTGTCCAATCAACGGTGGGGAGGTTAGATGGTGGGAGTCAATCAATGGATGTGATCGCATGTGGGTTCCCATGTTTCTTACCCCTTTCTTCACCCTTCTATTACAAACAATCCAAATTTTATCTCAAGTTAAAAACTAATATGCTCATCTCAATTTTTACAGAGAATTGGTTTCTTATTATTTGTTAATTTCTATTACTAGTCTTATATCTATTCTAACATAAGCCTCTTTTGTTACGTGTTAACATCACATTTTTTGTAGTCCAAAAAATTTATTTTAAAAAGTAATATTTAAATATTAATATAACTTACAAATTAATTTTTAAATTTTGTATAAAATATTTAAATAAATATTTTTCCAAACAATAATTTTTTAATTTTTTACGGATTTTTTGCCATTAAATTTACCAATAATTATATATCAACAAATCCTTTTAGTTTTATTTTTACGATGTAATTTATTTTATTTTTTTATTTTTATCAAATAAATTTTATGTGTGTTATTTTTATCCTAATCCATTTTTTTTTTTTTATTTCTTCAAGATAACTTAATCTAATTTTTATAAATATTTTTAATATATAATTAGCTAGAAGAAAAAATACTTATAAAAAATAATTAAAATCACATTAATAATTATAATTCAATCTCTATTTTTTTATCTTTAAAAAATATACATATCTTGAATATATATTAAAGCTCAACCCGCACAAGGGAGGGTAATGCACTTGTTAATAACTATTGTAGTAGGGCTAAAGAAAGATAAGAAATTTATCTATATTTTATCAAAATTTATAGATACATTTATTTTCTAATAAGAAATTCACGCTCTTCTTGTATTACAAATTTACGGATGATGGTTAGTTGTATTTAAATGTTAATTTTACATCCCATTAAAAAACAAAATGCAAATTTCTTTTGACATAAAATACACCTAATTATGTACATATATTGAGATTTTTTGTGTAACTTTTTCTAAAAAAAACAGTTTGTTATTTTTATGAATGGTTTCTAAAGAAGACGGTCCTATAAACAAACCGGAAACGATAATATCAGTTTAAAGTTGAGCTCAAACTCCTTTACTTATGAAAGTATATTTTTAGTGTAATATATAGGTTTCATAGACTATAGAAAAGGGGATTAGTTTATTAGTGTGACGACATGAATATATGTTACTCCTATAGAGGCTACTTCCTAATTATTGACTATACTATATTGTATGAAGTAGATATCGGTCAGATCACATAATTGAAAGACCTAACTAATGTACAAAAACAAAAGAACCTAGTATAAACAAATATACCATACTAAGTCTACGTACAAGTTACTTGGACCTCTAATGTGGTTAAATGTACTTACAATTATTGGCTATTGACAATTGTGATGTTCATTACGAGACGAGTAACATCAGTTTGTTCATACGTGACGCATCCAATGCTCGAGCACTTCTTGAAGTAATTGACATGAACATTATGCTGCCTAACCCTATCTCCCGAACCCTATTCTTTTGGTTTTGCCTTTTAATTTGGGCCGGCCCATAAAACTGTTGGGCTTAACATTGGGCTTTATACTAGCTACTTTTTAATTTGGTCCGGCCCATAACATTTTTGGGCTTAGCATCGAGCAACCATGTGTATCTTTGTTTAGGTAGCAACACGTACTCCGCCAGATGAAGTTCCTACATGCCTTATCAAGTCGTCAAGTGTCCTTCGGGATAAGAATAGCGGACATGGAATATTGTGGTGTAGTATATATATATATATATATATATATATATATATTATTTTTAAATGGAAAGCGGTTAGGGAAAAACTATCTTTTAGACTAGAGGTATTCAATCCTAAAACATATTTGCGGATGAGATTATAAAGTTTGGGGTCGTTAGAAAAAAGTGTGTTAGAGTTCAAAATTTTCAAATGCGTAAATCGGTCAGCAATACAGTTGCTTTCTCTAAACACATGTCTCTCAATGGGACAAGCAGCTGTTGGAATATTTTGTAAAAACCGAAGAACAATCTTTAAACGGATTTTGGGAATTGCAGAGCCGTAGAAAAGTCTACTGCACTTGAGCGAAAAACCGCCTAGACACCGGTGCAAATCGTTCAAGGCGGATCACTCCAGGGTTAACTGTGCCCTCTATTGATATGTGCACTCATATTGATAGAGGTGGAACTCTCGATCTTTATGTGTTATCAAACTAGTGAAAGAGAGGAAGAAACGTATGATATTTTCGCCCACATTTTCCACCCTTCAAACCAGCCACTAAATAGGCTTAAAACAACCAAAACCGTATCATGAGATATTTGGAGAACAAAGATAGGGAAGTTGAGAATTTTAAACTTTAAACAAAATAACTAAATAATAATAATAATTTGTTTTTAAAACATTATTTCCAACAGCAGCTAGGAAAGAAGTATTAAATATACTTATTGAAAGACCTAAGTAATGTACAAAAAACAAATGAACATAGTATAAACAAATACCAACAAGCAAATTTTGCTATAAAATTCCCTTTACTTCATTGTTAAATCAATAACAATTAAATATCCTTATTGATTATCATAAGCTATAAAGTTTGCTTTATATTAAATTACCGTTTAATTTTAATTTACATTTTAAATAAATTAGTTTTTTTTTATCATTAATATGTTATTGTTCTAAACCATCATACTATTTTCTCGTCTATATGATATTTTAAGATCAAATATTTTTTACCTTAATATTTAATCAGTTTATTTAATATATATTTTTTTTAATTTTTTATCATACACAAATCCTACATTGAAATTAAATTATAATTTATTGTATAGTTTTAATTGAACTAACACATACAAAATATGGACTTTGATTAGTGTATCAAAAGCTCCATTTATGTTTTAGGATTGAAACAATTTGGTTTAATTAGGTTTTTTTCTAGTTTTGTATTTATTAAATGTATTTTTTTTTATCAAATAATGTGTATAGTTTGAGAATAAATACAAAAGTTTGATTTATATTTACTTAATTAAAATATTAAAAAGTCTAGTTAATAATATCGTTTTTTTAAAATACCTAGTTATCAAAATTATCAGAAAAGTTTTGATTGACAAAACATGACAAGCACGTAATATCTTTTTAATAAAAAACCAATCATTTTTCCTACTTTTTACGTGTTACATTGTTAATCAATACTGAAAAGGAAACTTTACTATCCCGTAACGATATCATAATATACATACACATATTTCTTAAATAAGAGAAAGAAAAGCCAAGTTTGTTTCTGGAAGATGTGTAGTAAGACGAAGACTAGTATAGATATATTGATCATCGATGCAGGCATATCTCTTTGACTCTCGTGCTTTACGTTCACAGTGTTCAACGTAAATGGAGGTAAAATGCTGTAAGGACTCATTATCTTCGTTGTCGGCTCAACCGATTATATGAACCCCAGCCGCTTCCAACTCCATATCCTTCAATTTCTCAAATCCTCTTCTGCCATTGACTGATTTCTTCAAGTTCCATCTTGTCTATGGCGACCGAAAATCAAGCCATCGATTACAACAATAAGAAACAGAAGATGAAGACTGAGATCAAGAGGAGGAAATCGCGATTCGTTCCGAAGTTTGGATGCTTCAGATCGGATTTTGATATTCCTTCGCTTGAGCGGCGGAATGATGATGGAAGCACGGATATGGTTTCTGCTACTTCTAATGGAGATACTCGTGCTCCTTCGCCTTCTCATCTTGTTATTATGATTAATGGTATTATTGGAAGGTCCGATTCTGTTTTTTTTGCTTTCAATTTTGTTTATATCCGATTTCCCCCTTTCAAAGCTGATGTTTAGTGCATTTGTGATTTGACGATGTCTTCTCCTTTGTACTGTATCATTGCGCTCAAGGTTTCGATCGGGACTATCTTTTGAGTTATGACATGATCATCAAGCTGGTTTAAATCTATATATGTTATTTTTGGATGTATGCAGTGCTAATAATTGGAGATATGCAGCAAAGTTGTTTGTAAAGAAACATCCTGAAGAAGTCATCGTTCATTGTAAGATTCGGTTTTCATTGATGTCCTACTCTGATCATTGATCTTGCTAACTCTTACATTTATCCTCTACATTCATATTCCTTTTGTATGCGCTTGCACTCGTCTTAATGCATATCTGTTATGAATGGGAGCTATTGATGTTACATTTGTCAGAGAAATATGGAATCATTCTTAGGGCCAGTTTGAACATCAAACATAATAGTTAATAAGAGGAAAAGTAAATGGTGATGTTTAAGCTCCATTTATGTTTGTCTTTGCCTCTCCAGAAGATGTGTCATAGTGGTGACTTAAGCTAGTTTCCTTATCCCTACTTAGTAATTACCTTTCCGTATGAGCAAGCAAACGGGCCATATGCTTCCAAAAGATTTGTCATATTGGTAATTTACTTAGACACATAAATTCCTCGATTGTCTTCCATTTTTAAGTTTGTTGTCCTAATTGGTATGTTGCAATGCAACACAGGTAGTCGATGCAATCATTCAACACTGACATTTGATGGCGTGGATGTGATGGGAAGACGGTTAGCTAACGAGGTAATCTAGAACCTCAATCTTTCACCCTTAGCCCAACAACAATGCCCATGAATTTGCAATGTGTAAGTTCTTCATGGACAGTTTAATATTCATGTAACTGTTCTTTCAGGTGATCTCAGTCGTTGAACGCAATCCGAGTGTTGAGAAAATTTCATTTGTAGCTCATTCATTAGGTGGTCTGGTTGTGAGATATGCTATTGCTCTACTTTATGAGACCAATTATCTGAAATTATTTCCAACTGAAAATGGAGAAGAAAGAGTTAATGGTTCTACAAAAGCATCCATGGGGGAGAAGTATAAAGGGAAGATTGCCGGTCTAGAGCCGGTAAATTACGTATCGTTGGCTACACCACATCTTGGTTCAGTGGGACATGATCAGGTAGATTAGATATCATTTCAAATTTCCCAATATACTCTAATCCTTTATTTGGAAAATAATGTGTTGACTAACTGAATGATTGTATTTACTACAAGGTTCCGATGTTTTGTGGTTTCCGGAAATTAGAAAAACTAGCACGTCGATCATCGTGGTTGCTAGGTAGAACAGGAAGGCATCTATTCTTGATTGACAGCGATGATGGGAAGCCGCCTCTCCTATTGCAGATGTCCAGTGACTTTGAAGATCTTCCTTTCATGTAAAGATAGACGCTTTTCAATCCTTTTACTTAATTTTCTTGGTATACTAGAATGTCTCAACGCTGCCAATGTCACATGATCATAAAAATCTTACAACATATTTGGTCTACTTTGTGCAGTTCAGCCTTGCAGTCTTTCAAGCATCGAATAGTCTATGCAAATATACGCTTTGACAGTATCCTTATGCAATCCTGTTCTGTTTACATGGCACTTTCGGATCTGATTACTGGTGTGAGTTCCTTTGGAGTGCCAATCGGTTGACATTTTTGTAATTAAATTCTATAGAGAAAACCTTAACTTCGTTTTACAGAGATGGTTGGCTGGTGTACATCATCAATACGACATCCAAGCGAACTACCACAGGTACATTGCACTCTGATATAGGGATCAGACATACACAATACAATTTCTGGGACATCGTTCAAGCTTATAATTATCTCAATTTATGTTCTTACCCTCTCCTTTTCATCCAGCGCAACCAGCTTTGTAGGCACGAGAGATTCAAACATGTAGTAAACCGGGAGCTAGCAAAAGGTTCTGATCCCGAAAGGGTCTACCCTCAGGAATCTATAGTTGATGGTTGGAAAAACTTAAGTACAGAAGGTACATTGCTCATACTCTTACTTATGTTCCTAAGATTTGATTGTCTTATACAATTTGCCTGTTAAACAAATCTCTATATATTTTGTACAGAAATGATAGAGATTATGTTGAATGGGCTAACAAAATTGAGTTGGGAACGAGTTGATGTCAAGTTTAACGGAGTGAAACAGAGATTCCTTGCACACAGCTCAATTCAGGCAAGATTTTAGCTTCTTATCATACTATCTTAAACTTCATGATCTTGGATGATAATTAGACCTTTCAAAACGTAAACTTCATGATCTTCAATGATAATTAGACCTTTCAAAACGTGACCCTGACCTATACCGATCTATTTATTATAGGTCCGAGTTTTGACACAAATTAGGATGTGAGCCAAAAGTATCCAATCTGGCTCACCCGATTGGAAATTTTTTGAATCTGAAAAAATCAGTCAAATGATGATCCTATCTGGGGTTTTCCGGGATCACTAGATTGGACACGGGTTGAGGTTTTGTAAACTCATCGGATTAAGTATCCAATCATTTGGATATATGACCGATCCTGATAACAATTACTCGGATTGACGGATATCCAACCTATATGGTAAAAAGAGACTTTTATAGGTAAAATTGAAAACTCGGATATCCAACTTGTATAACCAATCCGATTACAAATGGACGGATATCTAGACACTCCCGAAATACTGGCCGACCTTTTAGAGCATAACTGGATCCATAGTCCGAGTATTTGGACCGGGTCATTCTGGTTGCACAATCATAACACAAATATCTTAACCTGAGCGTGAATCTAATAGACTCATATATTTTGATATGGTCGAAATGCAGAAGAAAAATGTATATAATTGCAAGAACAGCTATCATATCTTAGTTATTTATTAGTCTTTTCTTAGTAAATAAAGTCAATTTTACATTCAAATATCAAACACTATTACTTATTATCTGTTCTTGAATATTTGAATCTGTGATAGATGAGGATATATTTTTTAAAAGGTCAATTAAACATTATAATATTGTACCTATTATTACATACTTAGGTTTTTATTTTGTTAAACAAACATAAATGGTCAATATATAAAATGAAAACAACACCATGAACCCGTTAAGTTAACCCGAACCCGACCTCTCTTGTCAAACAAGTCTTCTGACAATAAATAACCCTAATTTCAATCATCTTACCTATGACAGGTTCAAGTTTACTCCATGAGTTCTGCAGGGGTCGACGTCGTACAACACTTACTTGAAAATTTTGATTTATAACATGTACAATTTTGAGTGTTAGAACATGTTGTACAATTTAGAGTAGCCACTTTGTCATCCTCCTATGCTATGTCGTAGTTCCATTCGTTGTAATCTTTGGGTCCATGGAAATATGTACAATCAAGCAGCAATAAGAATGTACCTCAATTTCAAGCTATTACACCAAAAAGGAATTTAACATCACATTTTATGATGTAAATATTCTTTTATATTTCTTGCCGTTGTTACTGCAAAAGATCTAGACAAGCTAATAACTATTGCAAGATGGCGTCTTTAACTACATTGATTATCTAACACACATATGTTAAAAAAGGTTGCAATGGATAAATGAGATATAGGAGACTGTGTTTGGTGTCACTAGTGCTAGAACTGAAAGTCACATCATATAAACAAAAATCAAGTATAAAAAATGAAAAAGGTAATAACATCAAATGTAGCTTAAAAATCAATTGGTTGAAAAGTTTTTAAGCATTTAAGCTGGTTTAATTCTAGAGGTAGTTCAATTTATCGAGAATGAGAATATAAAATTAGAAATCATTAAAACAATTGGTCCTGGTCGAGATTTTTTAATGGGTTAATCGGTAGCTTTGATGATTTGTTTGGAAGACAATAAGGAAGTTCGAAATTGCTATTCGTACCACATGTTTCATGCTATTCATACCCGTGATCCGGCTACGACTAGCGTACGCGTAGCAATAAGTTGATTTCGTTCAAAAAATATAGGAAAATGGCTACGCATACGACATGTGTACGCGTAGTCCTACTACGCATACGACATGTGTACGCATAGTCCTACTACGCATACGCCATGTGTAGTCGCCCATATCAAAAATTTCGATAAAAATACTAAGGAAAATGGACTACGCCTACGCCTCGCGTAGCCGGGTTCGAATAGCAATAACCAAGGAAAATATTAGAAAAAAAAAAAAGTTTATTCGTTATTAGAGTTGGCGTATGAAAGTGGAGGTTCCCAATTTTCAAGAACTCAAAAAGGGTCCCTACTCTTGGCAGGCAGGCAGGCAGCAGACCCCCCCTCCCCATCACACATTTCAGAATACTAAACAGCAACCAAACAAATTCACATTTTGGTGAGACAATATGACTTTTCATTTCTAATAGCACACATCATATCCATTAATCCCATTATCCGTGCAACTATTTTTACTTTAAGCTAGTTAAACATGTCTACTTATACTCTCTTTTTTGTATAATGAAGGGAAGTTGATCGAAAGATGTCAATGTCCGACACAGATAGACCGTTGAGCGGAGTCGTGTGCCTACTAGCGTATCTGTATGTTAAGATCAAAATGTAAATTCGACAAGTTTCATCGTAAAACCAATTGACAATAGGAGGACTAACTCATCGACCTTATATACTAGACTATGAATGTTTTCGACTTTAAAAGTGGAAACTTATTATTTCCAACAAAAGATTTCTTTATGGATGGATAGGCTGACACCTAGAAGAAAAACAAGAAAAGATAAAACCATCAAAGAACATTATAAATTCATACTAGTATCAACTTCAAAATTCTCCCTAAATAGGGTATTACTAGCTAAACACAGTTAGAGATCATCTTTATTTATGACCTCCTGAGATCATGATTACGTGGTATAAACTTCAAAATCACCTAATAATTAAAACTATTTTGCACAACATTATTAATTCATACTAGTTGCTGCAATCATATCAAAATAGGTAGAAATTTTCAAGTAAGCAAAGGGGTTATTTCCTTCAATTTTCCCTTAAAATAAAGAGTTAAAAATATGAAATGGTAATTTATTTTATATGATCTCTCCCTTTCACATGCCACTTCATCACTTGTCTTGTTATTTTCCATCTTCATTTTCTTCCAATTCGTACACTTTCCCTCTTCTTCTTTTTGTATTATTTCCCAACCCTTAGTTTTATTTTTCTGGTGGCCCATTAAACCAAATTTCAAGTAAGCAAAGAAAGAGGTAGAAACTTTTCTTCCCTTTTCATACTTCCCTGAGTTTGCTCTTCTTGCTCCTATCCATTTAAGCTTCCCTTGTGCAAAATCTCTATTATTACCACACTTCATCAAGGCAAATATTCATCACTTTGGCAACAAATAAGCAAAACACATTCCATTTTTCCACCTTTCACAATTCTCCCTAAATGGGCCACTTTCAAAACTGTGTTTTTCCCTGCAAAAACAAGCATCTCATCATTTCCTTAGCTCTTCTGCTCATTTCAAGCTTTACCCAGAAAACATCCATGGTTGAAGGTAAATGGGTTTCTCTTATATTCTTCTTTCAAACCTAAAATACTATTTTCATCTTTCATTAACCTCAACTTCTTCTACTCTTTACAGGCAGAGCAATCCCCAACTCTAATGTAGCTGAACTATCATTCAAGGTAATTAACCAAAAACAGATTTTTGATCACTTTATGTAGCTAATCACTTGATTAGGGTCACTAACATTCAGAAAATAGCAGGGAAATGAAGAGAAAATGAGAGATAGATCATTGATAGGTTCAAGACCACCAAGGTGTGAGAGAAGATGCAGTTCCTGTGTTCATTGTCAAGCAGTTCAGGTTCCAATTGCACCTCAACAGAAGAAAGAACAGTCTTCAGATAATTTGAGCAGTGCAAATCTTGATTCAAGGGGAGATGATCTGTCTAATTACAAGCCTATGAGCTGGAAATGCAAATGTGGTAGCTTAATCTTTGATCCTTGATTCTACTGTGGTTAACACATTCAACTTTTGTCTCAGTGTAATTAAATGAGTGCTTCTAAATAACTAACTATTAAGTTTTTTTTGTTATATTTGTTTGAGCTAATTTACAGTTTGGCCTTTTGTTTTATTTATCTTGTTGTAGTTTTCGTGTGTTAGAATACAAGACATTGCTGTTAAAGAGAGCATATTTGCAGTCAGAATCTATTCATTCTCGAAGTAATAAAAAAATTGAATTCCAAGACTGAAAAAGGCTACTAGTAGTTGGCCTTTGCTTACGTAAATCCTAATCCCCCAAAGTAAGGGGTGATGATTCTCATACAGAATATGATTAAAGCGTGAGATGCTAATGACTCATGCAAAATTACAAATGAATTTAACAAAATTCAGAAAACAGGGCAATTAGTTACCAATCTGTCAGTTTTATTCAAATGTAGATTTTCCTTTATCTCTCATATTTACCACTCTATTTGTATAGCAAAATCACTTTCATTAAAAAACTAGTGACCCACTTCATACCATTCATAACTTATGGATTATAATGTGTTTCTTATGGATTTTAAAAATACTCTGTTTCAAGGCAAGAAATTGGGATTATTGAGTGAGAACAAAAGAGTTATTAAAAACCCATTGTGTCCTTGTTTCTTTGTTTGTTGTTGTTTTAAAGTTCTGTACAGAATACAGGGAGAAGCTATGGGGGTTTTACAAGTAGAATTTTGGGTTTTCTGCATTCGAAAACTATGTAATGTAGCACCGATGATCTCAATGTATGGACCATACAAGCTGAAAAAATGGCAGAAACTAAGGAGGAGTCTTTATCGGAATCTAAAATTGCTTTTTGTTTGTATTGCCACCAGCCTGCAAAAATTTTGGACATTTCTTCAATTCTTCAGATTATCAGATAAACAAACAATGCATAACTTCCCACATATTCTTGCTTTATCACGAGCAACAAAACAACACAGCCAAATAACCAGTTCATGTGGGTTCACTTTCGGTTGTCGTTTATTTGCCCGGCACATAACTCTTCAACCAATTGACAATAAGAGAAGCGGGTGTTTCAGAAAATAGTATAGAGATTTATATATGTGTGAAATTCTGATATAGTTGTGGGTGTAGTAATTGAACTGGATTGGTTTGTAATGTAAGTTTCAGGAGATGGGCAGATTGAGGAAAAGGGAAGTAAGCAATAAATGTGTTGCTTGGGAAATCATAAGAATGCAATAACTGCTTTGCTTCATTGGTTGTAGAAAGTAAGTATTCAAATCAAATGTGTATATACATGAATGAACAGTGTTTTTAGTGTTAGCCTCTGCAAGTTGAAAAATGGAAGCCAAATTGTGACATCACGCTACAAAGACCAGTCAAGTTCAGTCACTTCTGCTTTAATTATAACGAGCTATATACTTGAAACAAAAAAAAGAAGGTAATGGAAACAGTTAATAGAACAACACAGACAAAGAAGAAAAATAATGACGTTTTCCAGGATTTGAATGGAAAGATGGACACCACCGAAATGACTCGGTTTGCAACAATATGGTATCATAGAAATAGAATGATTTGGTAAGACAAAATAACACTATATCCTTTGTCAAACAACAAATTCATGAGTGAATAAAAACTATAAAGACTAGCATGAATATGAAATTAGGCTACCACCAAATAGTCATAATGTAAATACAACAGGCAAATAACTATAATGTAAGCGGAAAGGAAAAAAATAACATAAAATGGAAGAAAAAAACTCAATTTAGGTTTTGTTAGGGATCAAAACTCGATCTAGTGAGATATCAATTGGTTGTGTTTAAGAAATTACAATGGGGGGCATTATTAGTCTTGGTGCTACGAAAAAACACCACAACTTGGTTATTAAGGTGGAGACTTGTGTTCTCAAGATGGGCCTTAAAGAGGTTATTCAGCCGAAAGATTGAAATTGAAGGAGATAATTGAATATAATTATGCCACTCTAAAGTTGTTGGAGTCCCCTTGAGAGGTCGAGATGTTTATATCCGATTTCATGCTAGATCTTTCTTTGACAAAGTTGTTTGAGAAGTCGAGATGCTTATAATATTTTCTTAGGACGACGGCCCAAAACAATATATGCCTTTGAGCAGTGCTTGGAACTAACCAAGGTGACTAAAAGCACGGATCACACGTCATGTTCAATCTCGTGTTGTGATCTTCGCGTCTATATGAGCGGAGCGCATCTCACTTAGTCGTAAGTTGTAGCCCCGTATTGACCATGTAATACACATTGACCATGTAATACACATTGACCGTGTAATCAACAGGTGTTGAGAACTTGAGATGTGCATCGCAAGTAGAAAGTGTTAAGCAAGTTTATTATTTAAGTTTGGTGGATTATTCATCAATTGTAAATTCAGGGTGAAATCTTACTAGACTTAAGCACATGTGTAAACTTGCATGCACACGATCTCCAATTTACAGTCCGAATAGATTTTCATAATTCCGACACATATCTATATGAATTGCATGATCACAACCATCCTAACTTGTATTACAACTATAAGGTCACTCCAAAACAATATATAAGCGAACAATTCTACCGTGTTGAACCATATACATCTAGACGTTCATGTTCCGGGGGAGTCCACCAAAGCAATATATCGACGGAAAACAATTCATTCTCCCCGATCATTTACAACAAAATAATTTTACATGACATAAGAGCCCTGGGAATCTCGTTTGAAGTCTTCACAATTTTAACAACCCTCACATTGATTCACATGACCCTATTCCATTAAGCTTTTTGACATTTATCAAACATTTACATTGCCAATGTTGTTAAAACTTTAATCCAAATCAATTGATACAGAGAGAGAGAGGGGTAAGTGGAACGAAGTATTACGGTCAAAAAATTAAGAATAATACACAACATTGAATCAATTAACAATTATTCAAATGTAACAAATATTTGTTCAACCAAAACTAAAAATCATTCAAAGGGTTGAGTACTTCCTATATGATCCATACTCTGTATATATAGTTAATTTTATAAATAAGTAATTAAAAAAGTCAAAACTATTGAACAAATCTTTTCCTGTATCTACATCGAAAGAGCTATTTGAAGCTCAATCTTTTCCTGTATCAAGTGACACTCAAATGAAATATTAGAGGCCCATAGCCCTAAATTCCATCCTGGGGCCCTCTTTTAGTCTATTATAAGTTGCCGACTACGGACTACCCTAGTTTTCCCAAAGACTCAATTCATGTTCTACAGATAAGCCATAACCCACGCCCTTCAGTTACAAGAAAAATTCACATGTAATCCATGAATCTGTCAATTCCGCTTCCCCAGTTGTGATTATTCATTCAAAAATCAATTTGAACAAAAATCAAGTAAGATTTGATACAAATTTAGTAAGTAAATTATACCATTGAATGAATATTTATTTACTGCATTAAATTTATAAAAACTAAACCCAATTCATTTATTGCCCCGCCTAGAAAACAGAGGGTCCATAATGACCCACGCCACGTGAAAACTATACCAGGTCTCCATCCATTCCCCTTATACACGTCGTTTCTTGAACTTTCTTCCATCAAGCAAATATGAACGACGTCGTTTAGATTCCCACCCCCCCCAATCACAATCACAATCCCCAACTGCAAATACAGATACAAATACACCTTCAGCTGTTCTTATAAAGGGCCAGCGACCAAAGAAGAACAGTTTCACTCTCTCCAATTCTATGAGGGTTCTTGTGACTTGAGTCAATTCGAATTTGTTTCGTATAGGGTTTATGATAAGCCTCCATAGACGGGCACACAGAGGAATACTCCCCTACAGCACTTGCTTATCAGGTATCTCACGTGATCCCTACATACTCAACAAGCTCCGTTTCTTCGTTTCTTTTAACATATGTTTAATTTTTTGGTATCTTCATTCTTCTGTGAAGTAGAATTCATAAAATGCTCAAGCGTTCGTCAAGCAGGAATCAGAGGCCTAAATGGGTCAAGGTCGAAATCGCGTTCCGGATGTTTCTAGTGCTTGTCATTGGTTTCTGGATGATCTATCTGCTCAGGCTCTTTGTTAGTCACAAACTAGCAAGTGAAAATGGTGGGTTGGTTAAAGAAGAAGCTGGGTCTCAACAATTTAAGCTTGGTAGAAGAGGCTTGATCATGCTAGATGGCGAAAATAGCGAAACTGATGTCAAGAAAGGAAGTAGTGTAATGGGAAAGAGTGACGATAAGATTGAGACCGAGCAGGAAATCGAAGACGAGGATGAGATAGAACAAATTGAGTATTTGATTGATGGAGTTGATAGAGGCGGGGATGAGCCGGATGAAGGGCTCGAGATGGATCAAATGGAGGAAAATGATGATGCAAATAGAATAGAAAGCAAGTCCAAAGAAGATGATGCAACCAAGAGGGTATATTAATTGCAAGGATATCGAACAATGCTCAATTATGGTCAGATGAATGAAGATATGAATTCTTAAGCATCTATTATTATTGAAGCATAAATGAAAAAGAGTAGTTCATAACATAGTAGTATGTCAGTTTTTAGCAGGTTAAAGGGATAATTGATGTACAATACAATACTATAGAAACTAGAAATCAGTGCAACTCTAGTGAAATCAATATATTGTGCTATCTCAGTTATGATAAATGAAATATTATTGATTAATGTAAGCAAAGCTCCTTTTTTACTTTCTTCTATACTTGTTCATAGATAGAAGGGAATCCTTGCAGAGACAGAGTAAACAAGACAGAAAAAAGAGCAAAACTAGCATGCACAAGTGGGTTGATACTTGATCCTATATCTATACTCGTTCATGATGAACTGGAAAGCAAAGTTTTCACTACATCTAAATAAAAGCCTATTGGGTAAGTTACCAATTTAGAATCACCCTACCCAAACTTTGTGCTTTGTGTGAGGCCATTATATTCCATAAGTTGTAGAGTAGCTTGAAGTATTGGCCCTATTGTTACTTCAATTATTCACTTGTACTAAAACCTAGAGGAACTTAGGATACTGAAAGATACCAACTATATATGCCTAATCAAATAATGCCAAATCCAAGTAAGTAACTATATAAATAGTTTCTCAAAGATAAACTGCAAACATATGGCTCAGTAGTATATACTATTTTAGGCATGCGGTTCATGAGTTCGGAAATCCGATGGTTCAAGCTTACAACTGGTCATATAAAGGCCTGTAAAGAGTTAGCTGCAGAACTCTTTGCTGTATTTTTATTTTTAGGATAAACCAAAATTGTATCCCTAATATAAATGGCTTTCTGTCTAAGAAACTTTAATACAAAGTTAGAAGATCAAATTAGAGAGGCATTCATGGATCATATCTGATAGGTCAACCTATTATAGAATTTTGCTCACTGCTTCTTTCCTATACAGTTGGGCTTATTTTAACTGCTTTTTGCCAAAGCTTGGGAATCTCCTGTCATACTGGAGGTGTAAATTTCTCTAGAAAATAGTCAAAATGCTGATGTAAGTTTAATTGCTGCCGGAAATATTAGTGATTGACAGCTAAATATGATTCCATAGACAGTTGTTGCTATGGTCCATTGTCCTACCTACCCTATGGAAAGGAAACTATGGTAACTATCGGTTCAACTTTACTCTTGCTAGCACATGCTTTTATAACAAGATAAAGACATGAAATTAGGAAATCAAGTCATACATTTGCAACAAGGTACTTTAGGATCATCCAAAGAAGCAATATGCTCAGCAGTATACAAATAATCACGGTTATAACATTAGTATGCAATAACTTTGATCAAAATGCAACAGCTCAGATTTTGAAAAAAAAAATTCAGTAGACAGAATTTCGCTCAGCAGGAGAATATAAAATGTACCTTAGAGCAAGAAAAAAGAGAGGATTCGAGATTGATGATTCACCACTGGGTAGACTAAGTTCTAGATCCAACCGAATAAGTATCCGCATCCAAGCAATGCTAGTTAGAGTAACTTGGCAGCAGATGGCCCCAAATAGCACAACAAACTGAACAATATTCAAAGTATTCAAAACACGAAGAAACACCAGGAGATGTTATAATTTGGCCTTAATGTTGTTTTTTGTTGTTGCTCTCGTGGGCATTCCACTGCAATGCCATCCATATAATAGATGTACCTATCAGAAAGTATAATCAAATTACTCCAGATATATTATATACACTGTTTTCTTAAACACACTGCCAAGTGTATACTCTCCTTCACTGCATATGGCTTTTGATGAAAGAATAATTACTGCAACATTTCAGAAAGGATGATTTATTTAATAAGTCCATTAAAATGGAAGCAGCAAGCGTTGATCATATTATGGTGAATAAGAAAAGCACTGAAAATATTTGCTGAAAATATTTGAAATGCTGAAGATCATTTCATTATCCTACAGTAATACCTGCAAAGAAGCCAACAGTTGACAAATTGGCAACAGTCATCGATTGATATATTAAGTACTCAGTCAAGAAATGACCCAGTGCATATACAAATGATAAGAAGGTCGCCAGGTAAAGTGGCTTGTCATCAAGGTTGAATGCGCACAGAAAGCAGAGAGTGCATGTCAAAAGAGTCCAGACACCAAAGGTCCTTCCATGAACTTCAGTCACTGTAAAATAAAAAATAAAACTAAACAATCAGCGTAGCATTATCTAGTCACAAAATACTAAAATAAGACGAGTTTTGGTTCGTCTACGCTGAATATGAAAATGTTGAAAAATAAAAGGAGAATATAGTAAAGACAACTGAATTGTCACCACACAAAGTTAATTCCAATACCATAGTGATACCAGAAAAAAACAATTAAGTTCGAGGCACAACTGCAATTTCCGGATAACAGCATTCGTAAATTTCGTAGGTGTTAACAGGATATTTCATATCAGATGCATCTATTGCCATTACCTGCCTTCAATCGAGTCAAAGTGTGCTTCCGGAAAAGATTAAAACGGAACTCTAGCGATAACAGATTGATTATCAGGCGGATCAAACAGCTGTCAGGCAAAAGATATCCGGGAATGCAGCAAACATGATATCTTGGATGAACGGCAAATAAATAACTAAATTAAATGTCAATGTCCAAATCCATCGACAAATTCCTTCACCTCGGGATCTCGAACCACGTAATGGCAGCGAGATCCACGAGAGGGAGCAACGCCATCGCTAAAAGCAAAGATTTATCGATAAGTTCACAGCCCGATCAGATCCATTGTGATGGCATACATGAAACTTCAATTCAAATATTCAATCCCATCCAAAGAAGAGTGCATTTAAAGCGGTTTCATTCTACGCATCAATTTAAAGCGCCAACAACAAAATTGAACACAAAGGAAATAGTAGTTTTAGAGATGCGAAGCTTACTAGTAGTTTTGGAGAAAACAGCGAGACGAAGCGCCCAAATGTTGAAGAAACCGAACCAAACGGATGCTAATCTGAGCGATCCTACAAGCATTAACCACCATCCTAACGCCTTCATCTCTCGCTCTCAGCTACTTCTTGGAGATGGAGGTCGATTTCACTTCGTAGTCAAAATTAAGCTGGTAAACTGACCTTGACCGGCCAGTTTCCAGTTGACGTTCACCTTCCATTTTTCTCTCCTTGACTTCCCTGCACCATTGCTCAACGGTCCAAGCTTCTACCCATTTCTAAGCCCAGTGGGCTTGCATTGATCAAATAGCCCAAACTATTCGTCAATTCGTTTTAATTTCGGGGTTGCTATTCGATCAGACATAGGAGGCAACACGGACGCATTTTGGATGTGCCTCCCAGGCGCATTGAGCCTCTGGGGCGCATCCAGAATACGCCTCTGGGGCGCATCCAGAGTGTGCCTCTGGGGCGGATTCTGGATGTGCCCCAGAGACAGCTTCTGAATGCGCCCCGTTTCCAGCTTTTCAATGCGCCCGATACTTAAACGGCCCAAATGAACTCTTATTTACAACAAAAGTATACTAAATTTTTATTTATTTTCGAATTAGTTTTAAATTTCATCTTAAAATTTTATTTTATTTCAAAAATATATAAATTACTATAGTTTTTATTTTAGTTCAAAAATAAATAAAAGCTTTAGATTTACTTTTTTCATATTTTTTAAATTTAAAAAAACATAATTTTAAAATTAGTGCTTTGTTTCATTTTTTTATTAAATTTAGTCATGTTAGAATATAGAATTTTATAATTAATAGTTTATTTCATTTTTATTAGATTTAGACATGTTAGAATAGAGAGCCGAATTTATTTAAACGGAGTTGCTATTCGTTCAGACATGAGGGCCAACACTGGCACTGTGCCTATGGGGTGGATTCTGGATGTCCCCCGTTACCGGCTCTCGACTGCGCCCACCCCTAACCATATATATATATATATATATATATATATATATATATATATATATATATATATATATATATATATATATATATATATATATATATATATATATATATAGGGTGTGGTTCCCATGAGAACACCCCTAACGTGAGAACATGAGAACAATCGTACACCGTTGGATGTGAGTATTAAGGGTTGAGATTTAAAGTAGATATCAAAAATAATAATAACTACGAATAATACATTAAACGATATGGCACATTCGTAACAAAACTAATAATAATTATGAATCTGTTCTCATGTTCTCACGTTCTCACGTTAGGGAGTGTTCTCATAGGATCTATAATCTATATATATATATATATATATATATATATATATATATATATATATATATATATATATATATATATATATATATATATATATATATATATATATATATATATATATTATATTCCTACATATATTTCTAGTTAGGGAAGATCATTTGAACTTATATATATATATATATTCTATTATCCTTGTATGTTCCTTAATATTAGCTTCATATATTTCTAGTTAGGGAAGATCATTTGTACTTATATATTGTATACATTAGTAGAAAATACGTTTACACAATTATAAATTTGTTAAATTACAAATTTATAATTCAATCTTTAATATATCAGATTATTTTACAAAGTACTCGGAAGCTAGATAAGCCTTAATATCTTAACATCATCTCAAATTTTCCAACAACAAAGATGGACATTAATTCAGCAAGAGTTTAGCAAAATAATTGAGACGGTTAAAAGTTTAGCAAAATAATTCAGCAAGAAAATAGAAGAAGAAAAAAAATCTTAAGTAATTACAAACTCTTTTATCACCTTCAAACTATACAAGTATAATACTTGATGCTCAAAATCACAAAACCGGCAGCAATGGAACATGTTATATATGTTATAATCCATTGTCATCTGGTATGTACTCCTCCATCAACTCTTTGTTTCACAAACTAAATAGGCTACATAGTTCTGAAGAACTAAAGATTCAAGTCATCACCAACATGAAATTCATAGAGTTGATTCTCAATGTTTATCCAACTACAACCCGACATCTTAGCTATCCCTTTTGCTTCATCAACATTCTCAATCTTGCAACATCATCTCAACCTTCATTTGACAAACACTTTTGATCAAACAATGTAAGTTTTGAGAGTGAATGTGCAATCTCCACAACAGCTATTACCTGCTCACCAATATCTACATTCTGAACTTTATGGCATGCACCAAGCAACATCCCGAGAACTACTTCATCTGAATTCCCGGGCATTCAGTTAATGAAGTCCTCAAGCTTCACTCACAACTTCATCTGCTATTATTTCTTGGACGAACTATGAATCAACACAATACAACAAAAAAAAATGAATCAACCTGGCATTTTATCAAACAATTGGTGTACATACCAAGTTACAGCAATCTCTACAATAAAAAGATCAAGAGAGGAGTATAATCACATAAGATAGACGATTAAGAAGAAGAGACTCACGGGGTGAAGGATAACTGGGTTCCAAATTCAAAAGTACAGCTTCAAAGAAGAAAAGAGGGGAGATGAATGTATGGCAAAACAAATAACGGGGTTGACTGACCGAATAAAATCGCTCTAGCCAACACACCTAATCAAGGCCCGCCTACGGTGATCCGTACGATAACGCGTGTCTCAGACAACACACACTTTGTAGAGGTTAGTTGAAGTTTTACATTATCTCATTTTAATATAATTAATAACGGGATTGTTAATCAGACACGGGAGGCAACACGGACGTATTCTAGTTGTGCCTCTGGGGCGCATCTAGAGTGCGCCTCTGGGGCGCATCCAGAGTGCGCCTATGGGGCGCATCCAGAGTCTGCCTCTGGGGCGGATTCTGGATGTGCCCCAGAGGCGCACTCTGGATGTGCCCCAAAGGCATACTCTGGATGCGCCTCGTATCTGCTCTACTCCTGCGCCTCGTACTCGAAATTCGATTCCCTTGACTCGTTTGTATTTTTTTGACTGACCGAATAAAATCGCTCTTTAATTTTCATGAATTTAAAATCGTAGATTCAACTCACATCGCGGTACAAATTTTCACGGTCAGAGTTACAGTAAAAGTTGTATTTTGCATTGACACAATGGGTATACATGTAATTTTTAAAATCTTTTACTTTGTGACAAATGTGAACATAGATTTTTTCACATTTAAATTTAATGTCAAAATTTTTTTGAAGTTGTAACAAGTAAAGTCATGTAATTTTATATATTTGACAGTTTAATCATATATGTACGGAATATAATATAAATTAGCACTGATAATCATCAAAGATATAACATACAATTGTATACCCTATACCAAAAGTGCTTACATTAAAGAGAATAAAAAGTTTTTGGTGAACTAAATAAGCAAATCTTTACCAATATTCAGTTAATCTAGTGATAAACTAGTTTAGACTTTTTAAGTGTTGATATGAAAATTCAAGTTATAATCTTTATGATACCCGAACTTTTGAAACTCTAATTGAAAGATGTTCTTACCTTATTATTAAGTTCTAATCCTTTTGATACCCGAACTTTTGAACTCTAGTTGAAAGACGATCTTATCTTATTATTAAGTTGACAAAAGACCTTGTGATTTTTTACTCTTTTTTAAATATTATTATATCATAATTATAATACTCAAAATTTCATACCCGAATTTTAATACTTGAATTCCAATATCCGAAATATAAAACCCGACTTATCGTATACTTCAAATTCAATACACAAAACGAAACAACAAAACATATGCTCTAAACAAAATACTTAAAATTAGATAATCAAAATACCCAAAACACATACTTCTAAGTCTAAAAACCTATTTATCAATATGTATAAATGACCCTTTTTCATTAAATTTTGCCAACATTTCTTATCTAACACAGTAAGAGAATAAACATTGGATTCCAATGACAAATACATGTCAAATTCAACGCAAGTTTTGGTAACAGAGAAAGTAAAACTAGCCTCCTCCACTATCTTCAATGACTACAAGGTACTTCAAGGAATTTGGTGTTATTCTTGGGAGATCGAGATGATTGCATCCGACTTCAGACTTGATCTTCGCTTCTTTGAGGAAGTTCATGTCAGACATGTGTTCAGAGAAAGTAACTGTATTGCTGACCGATTGACCCATTTGAGAATTTCGAACCCCAACACATCCTTTTCTAACGATTTCGAACTTCGTGTTCTCATCCGCAAGGATGCTTTAGGATGGACTACCTCTAGACGATATTCCTTCCTAACCGCTTTCCGATTTCCAAAAAAAAAAAGAAATGACTACAAACCTTTGTCATCCACATCTAAGCAGAGGAGTCCCTCTTCTTCTTTTCCCATTTGTTGCCACAACTAATCTCTACGGCTACAAGTCTAGAACATTCTAATTTATTTTATAAGAACCTTCCACATCCGCCGCTTAAACCAACCTCCATGGCCAACTCTTATGGGTAACCCTAATACACTAATGAATGGATAATCCCTAGTATTCTCCTAACAATGGTACCCCCAATTTTACCACCAACGCAACCACCTAGGTTTGACCGCTAATGCCACCAACTTAGCCCATTCAAAGAATTGTAGCTCCAAACTCCGCTACTCTTCTTGTTTCGATTTCCTTCTTCGAGCCAAATTCCAACCATATTCGTAACTTTTTCTTCTTTCTTTGGCAAAAGGAAGCCCATTAAGAAGATTAGGTGTGCTATGGTCGAGATTTGATTCCACATCAGTCCAACAAACCCCCAATTGATCTGAACACTTTGGGATCTTAATTTTTCGGTATTGATGATGCTCGGATTTTTTTAAGAAATATGTTGGTCAGTCTAAAACACCCAATCGAGTTTGTTTTACAACGACACTAATCTTATTTCATTCATCTCAAACATGTTATGTTAATTGATTCTTGTTACACATTATATCATAGGACATAGAGTTAAACTAGCACCTAGTACTATGATTTAGGTAGAGTCATGTAAATGTATTCATGTGATAGCTTGCTATGTGATTGATCTTGATGTCTATTATGATTCAATGTTGCCACTTAGTGAATCTGAGTAAGGTAGCTGTTACGTGGGTTAGGAGATGCTAAAGTTGTAAATTGTAAATGTGTGTTATTCATTTATCCGGCTGAAAGTTAAGGGTTGGGCTTGGCAGCCCAAACTGAAGTCCATCTCCTTGATTCAGTTTGAAGGCTTGCTTGTCTGTTTTGTTGGTTACTCGCTCACTTAAACATCTGAACCGGGTTTGATGGAATTTAAGTGAATGTGTTGTAAAAACGCTGCGTTTGGACTTGGTTGAGCCTGGATATACAAACTCACAGAAGCAGCTCATAAACCCTAGATCAAAAGCTTAAAGTGTTTCGTCCACAGAGAGAAAAAGAGAGAACATAGAGAGGAAGAAGAAGGCAGATCATCCAAATCTTGCTTGAAGCAAGAAGGGTCTATAGAAGAAAAGAAGAGGAAGAGAGATATGTTATCTCTTGGTTATCATCTCACCTTTGCTTCGTTGGTTTGCACCAGTGACGAAGATCAAACTCAGATCTTCGTCAAGGTGCCTTTGAGGGGGCTTTTCTTCACCTTCGCTTCTTTGTATCTCTTATTCTCTTGAGTCCTGTACGTTTACTCTCTTTGCTAGATCTTAGGAAAGGTGTTAGTGTCTCTTGTCCTATGTTCTGTAATTGGTGTTCTTGAAAACCTAGTGAAACCGGGATCGGATCTCCCCTCATGAGGTCTCGCAGAGTAGGGGTATTTCATACCACCGAAATGCGTCAACAAATTGCTTGTGTGCGAATGTTGTATGTGTCTTTAGTCGAATCTACGGCTAGAGAGTGTAGAATATTTTGAATTAACAATTACAAAACATGTACCAAGTCCAAGTGTAACAAATGATGAAAACTGGAATCCACATTTTGTATGTGAAATCAACTAAAAAATTGGTGTTTTCTTATAAATGTGAGTGTTGAAAAATAAGGGTGTTCAAACGGTCCGGATCGGACCGGAAACTCTCGAACCGGACCGGTCCGGTCCGGTCCAATACGGTCCGGTCCGGACCGTTTTATTATTTTTATAAAAAATTAAAAAAAAATTTTTGCATGGAATAAATCCGGTCCGGTACGGGTTTGGACCGGACTGGACCGGACTAGATACTCATCTTATGACAAAAAAAGTAAAACATAAATTAACGGTCCGGACCAGACTGGACCGAAACATTACTGTCTAGGACCGGACCGGAACATTACGGTCCAGGACCGGACCGGACCGAAATTTTACCCTTACGGTCCAGGGCCGGACCGGACTGTAATTTTTGGTCCGGTCCGGTCCAGTTTTCCGGACCAGTCCAAAAGTGTACAACCCTACTGAAAAAATACCAAATTATTTTTCCGGTTCTTTTATGGAGAAAATAAGAACAATTTAAACTAAAGCAAATCAAATAGCACAAGTGATCTAATAACAAACCGAATAAGTTGCCGTTTTGATTATAATATTTTAAAATTTTCGGAGATATGAATTTTAACAAGCTCTTGTAACCTGTTTTAGGAATACCTTGACCCACTTTTTCAGAGTTATTCACTTGTATTGTCGATGGTTTCGTGTTTTACAGTTAACTCTTCCAAAATTTGAGAAAGTTGTATTGGTGGCCGTTTGAGTTGTTTATCTCGAAGGGGTCGTGAATTTGTAATCGACTCCGAAGTCTTTAATTCGAGTCCAAATATAAGATGTCAACAGTTATTCTTAAACTCTCATCTTGTGCATTTTCTTCGATGATGCCATAAAGGAACAAAAGCTAACTTCCAAAACATGAAAAAGAAAACAAATTAAGTTATAGAATATTGCACAAAGCAACACAAGAATTATAGATCAAACAAAAGCACCGAATATTATGATTTGTTTTCATTAGAAACAAATTGCTGCAAAATGTGTAGGGACAAAGTAATCTAACATCTCATGAGTACCGACGACGATGATGGTGGTGAAAATAAGAAGCATTAAATTATTAGTCGAACATCATATACATTTTAAGTGAATCGGGTTATGTCACAAACTATTCGAGTTTTTACCTATGTTTCGAAAACACGTGAAATTGCCACCTGCGATAGCAAGAGGAGAGCTACATATACCAAGATGTTGAATGTTGTAACTACCATTAAAGAGAGAAATAATGCAAGTACAAAAATAGGCAAGGCAGAAGAAGAAACTTTTGTATGAATTGGTTGGGAGTTTGCTTGTTTTAGTGATTAGGGTTTGGTGTTTCACAATTGTGATGAGACATAGAAGAGAGGATGATGCAAATGTCGTACTATCATATTCTTAAACACTTATATGGTTAAGCCGTCCACATGTTGTGTGAAATGTAGGATTGAAGTTTTCTGATTGTTAAGGTGAGAACACGAACACAAACACCGTTGTCATCATAAAGAATGTCGTGGTGGTCGAAAGTGTTCTAAATACGTCAGACGGTCAACTACACAATTGATTTCCCTGATAATATATCTAAGAAGAAACTTTGTCAAATGATCGAATCTCTAACACAAAGTCGGCTAAAAGCATATCAACCTCTCAAAATAACCTTAAAGATTCCTCTTTAATTCGATATCCGAAAAATTTATGCTTCTAAATTTTGTCAAGTTGTTTTTTTTTTTAAATTTAAATTCAACAATTATAAATAGATTAAATATATAAGTGTATAAATTTTTTCCTTCATTAAAATAAGTATATTTAAAATGCCTTGTTTGAATTGGAAAAGTTGAATCATATAAATTTATTATAGATAAAGACTTAATTAAATATAAATCTTTTTTATTAAATATAATTTTTTAACACGTGTTCTCAAACATAGTCGAAAAAATGTAATATTTTAAAGATATCTGGTTAAATTGAAATTTTGTAATGCTAATATATTAATCAATTATTATATATTTTTCACATTTTTGGTTGTGAGTTGATGTTAGCATCTTGAAAATTTTCACACTAGACCAACAATCTACCAATTTTCAGTTATTTTCCATTTATATTCTATAAAAAATTGTTTGTAAGTCAAGCTATGTACAAATTGAGCAATGGACTATCTGTGTTCAGATATATTATTTGTGACTTAATTGTTAGTGTTATAGCAAAAGATTTTAAAAGAGTTTCGAAAATACCCATATTTAAAATATAATCGGTATGTCTTGATAGATCCTTTCAATTTCAAAGTATTTGTATAAAATATTTTTTTAAATTGATAAAATATAACTAGACCTGTTCAAATCCGGACAGCCCGTCCGGTCCGGCCGGAAAAACAGACGGGTATGAACATGTGAACAAGCTTGGACGGGCCAAAAACCCGGCCCGTCAGCTCGGTAAATAAAAAAAAAAATATTTATAGTATAGTATAATTATTAGAAATATTAAGTATTCAAATACAATATATAGTATAATTATAATAAATTTAATATTTTTTACATAAAATATCTTAAATATAATTTGTTAGTTTAAAAAAATAAATTAAAAATAATTTTCAAAAGAAATTGAAAAACGGTACCCGTGAGCCCGTCCACGAGCCCAATCGGGCCGGGACGTCACCCATTTAAGGCCCGGTAGTCGGGCCTATCGCGGCCCGAAATAGGCTAAACAACTCAATATTTTATAAAGCTCGCCCGGAACCCGACTCGGGTCCGAATATGAACAGATCTATATATAATTGACAAACAATTTAAAAAGCCTCTAAAAATATAATCGTCACAAAAAAACTTTATATGTCAAACGTATATTAATTTATTTTACAAAATTTAATCACAAAACTAAGTTGAATTAGACCTATATACATTATAAAATATGATTTTATTAAAATCATAAATATCCTATATTTTCATACTTTATATATGTTATACCATCAGCTAGTACTATGACGGACCCATTTCACGACATAGGAAACAGTAATTGGGAAACAGTAAATTTAAACACGGTAAAAGTGCTAAAAACACAATCCGGATAACAGTAAATTTGAAAAGTTACCAGATCTAGCTAAAAGTAAAAGCGTACACTCCTGGTTTTACTCCGTAATAAACTGAAAACAACACGACTTTACGTGCATTAAGCACCCCATAAATTGTGGCTACTTGCTAATACGAATTTATTTGGTCACCACCTATTGGATATGCTCTATATTAGACTATGACTAAAGTTGTTGATTTATGATTTGACATATGGTTGTCAAATTGTACAAATTTGTGTCATATAAAATAGTTATTAATGCTCTATAATTTATATATATCGACACTTATTATTCAGTATATCTTATAGAAAGCAACGTTGAAAATTTACGAGTATATAATTCACGATGTTTATTGTTTAAGCAGTGAAATAATGTGAGAAGAGGAGACGTTTATGGTTTTGTGGCACGGAATTGCAGGTAAGATTTTCGGCTCAGAAACAGCTCGTCTCATTCGGTCTTTTACTCATCTTATCATTCTAACTAGATTTATTATCTTATTATAACAATTATCTATTCGAATCCGGTTCGAGTTTAATAAAATATAAAAGGACATTAGCATATAACACCAAATCTCACAACGTGCAGGCACAGCCTTGTACCAAATCCCCAACTGACCCCTCCCGAATCTCACTAATCAGGTCAGAATGTGCCCTACCAATCTACCATGACCAACCAAGGAAATGGGGGTTATAAATTATAATTTACAATCACACGAGTACGGAAACCATATTTTTACTAATTTTATAATTAAAGCTAAGAATAATGACAAATATACTCGATTAAGATAAAGTATAATGTTGCATTCCGGCAAAGCAAAGCATAACTATCATTTTTCGTCAATTGTGTACCATCCACTGATTTTTTTTCTAATACAATGCGAAATTATGAAGAATTTTATATCTTTAAGCCGAAAAAAATTCACAAATTACCGAAATCCACGATAATTACATTTACTAAGTAGTAAAAAAGGAACTTATATACACTAATTGGCAATTTTATATTTCGCTAATTTAGTATTCACATTATCTGTTACTGACTTACAGTTAGCATAACGCCCTACCCGTCTAAAAAACAGGGGAGATACGAAATGGACTATAATTTAACAATACGCATCGTTTTAATGAGAAAAAAAGATAAAGAAATTCGATCAAGAAGCCAGGTCATGGCTGTTGCAAAGCTCTTTCCTCAGCTTTTGAGTGAAAAGCCTACAGGCGTCCATGCTAAGATCAACGGCAGCCGCTAGTGCCACGTAAGCGGCTGCATCCTCAGTACAACCCACATGCTGCACACTCACTTCCACCGTAGGCTTACTGCACCTCCCTTCTCCTTCCACACGCGCCGACATTACAAACCCTCGGTACGCGCTGTACGGCCAGAGACTATACCCGAAGTCTCCACTTCCTCTAGGGCTACAGGCCGGAGAATTGGCTGATTTCACGCTTCCGCCTGAGCGGGAGCCACGATTGCTGTTGCTATTGTTGTTGCCGGAAATGGAGGTTAAGTCGATCGAGAATTTCCCGCCCTTGGCAGTGCTGAGTGTGGATTCTGATAAAACGACACCGGCAGCGCTCATATCAGGGATGAGTTCGAAACGACAGCCGAGACCATCGGAGGTGCCACGTTCACGCCATGCTTCGAGACGGCCCCATGGCTTCCAAGTGCCGTCGCCGGGACGGAGTATTAGCCAGCATCCAGGGTTTGATCGGCTGACACGATCGGAACCTGGAGAGGCGACGAAAGGCGTAACCATGGAGGCGGCGGCGACTGGTGAGCCGGAGAGGTCGTGGACAGTTATTGACCAGCCTTTTCGCTCTTTTCCTGGTCTTTCTCGTTCGCTTCCAAACGAGCTTAACCATCCTCTTCCACTTCCTTGATCTAATTGCAAGGATCTGAAAATTTCAGTCTCAGATTAGTTCATAAATCAGAATTTTTTGCTTTAGTGAAAGCATCAAAAGTGGCCAGAAAAGGCTAAGCCTGGATTTGCTTGTCCAAAGTGTATGATAGATTGAAGAACAAGTCAGGCAAAAAGATTACACTCAAAAAGAGATTCCGATTCGATTCAGGTGGAAAATGAAATTCAGATTGTACAGATGTTAAAAAAGTTGGAAATCTAGCGCATATTGAAGATGGAAAGGCCATCAAGTAACTGTGTATATTATGTTTAAATTGGAAAGGTGCAATTCAAATGGAACACAATTTGGAATATGATTCGAAAAGAAGAGAAAGAGACTGAGAGAGAACCTGGACCGCTGGTTTCTGTCACCGGTATTACGAAAGCTGAAATTGCAAGTGAAAACCGGCTGACGAAGATTGCCTTGGATTTGGAAAACTTGAGGACTACACTCTGGCTCGCCGTCAAACTGGAAAACGAATCTAGGATCCGGTTCCGCCTTCACAGTTAGATGAAACTGTGCCGGTGAGTCCTTGGTCTCCTTCCCAACGTTAGTCCATCCATTTTGGAACATGACAGTTCTCGATTCCAAAGAGCCGATATCCAACGGCACTGAAACTTTGCCGAGAAGGCGACCGGAATTGACTCCACAGGTGGCTCCCGTCCTTCCGGTGTAGATCGCTAGTTTGAGACGAAGCTTTCCGGCGAAGATGGACTTCCCACCGAGCCTCTCGAGGTCCTGCTTGCTCAGATGGAAGGTTGCCGCTAGAGAGTAAGGCTGGCCGTCAGGAAAGTTGCTCTCAGCCGGAATGTAGGAGACGACGGCGCTTTGAACAGGGAAGCTCTTAAGCTTGATTATGCAAAAACAGGGAGAATACACCGGGTGAACGACGTTGCGAGCCGGTTTTCCAGCCATCGGGACTTTGAGCGCTAGGTTCGCCACCGTAAGGCGCACGAAAGGACAAGGATCCATAACAGTGGAAGAGGTTGTTTGTCTGTATTCACCAAAACCAAAAGATAGGCGGAAAGTAGGAAAGAGGCAGGTAAGCGAGAGGAATAGCCAAATAGCAAAGCAATTCTACAACAAACTGCAGAAGCGAGACGCCATTAACGGAGGTTGAAGAAGAGAAAGAAGGTAGGAAATCAGAGGCAGTCAACGTAACAACATTAGTACCGTTCACATCACCATCATGATCGTCGATTGTCGCTCTTCACATGGCGGTTGTCGTCCAAATTGATGGATCGATCACGAACTGGCTGGTCGTCTTCCTTTACATTTAATTCGTCTAAATTTGGAAGAATGTGGGATGGATTTCGGAGTTTGTGTCTCTTTAGCTTCAAAACCTTCAATTTTTCCTTTTCAAGGAAGGAAGGAGAGGGGATGAGGAAACATTCAAAGCATTTAGTTTTTTTTGGAGAGGAGAGTATGGATGGAGTACAGCTGTATACAGGCTGTCTTTTTGTATACTGTATAACCCTAACAACCTCCCCACCCTTCCGAAGTGAGGTTGACGGTATCTGAGGGCCCCGCATGGGACCCAGTCCCACTTCACCTGTGGGATCCACCACCTCTCTTTTTCTTTTCTTTTTTTCCGTTTAATATAAATTATAAACCCCGGAAAATTTGCATTTGGATATTACAGTTTATTTACTGATAATATAGTGAAACAATTTCAGTCTCTTAGGTGGGGCTGCAATGGCGACGAAATTTGGTCCAGTGGTGGTAAGCCATGTGGTGACACGGTGCGGCTTTCCGGTGGCGGAACCGGGAAGAATTCAAGGGACCCACACCGCTGATCTGTCATAAGAGCTGCGGATTTATGAATGGTATTTACCTTCCTTTAACCGCGTATATAAAGGTGCGTGTTATATACACGGAACTTAAATTTATAAGGGCAAAAATCAATCGTAAGGAGCCGGCGCTCAACTTGGACGTCGGCGAATGGTGGTAGCGCCTTTTTTTTAATAACATTGGGCGTCGGCGCCATCAGCCGGCTCCCAAATTTTTTAGTTTTTTGGAACCCTTGAAGTAAATAATCAGTTTTTCCGAATAAATTTTTTTATCTCGGCGCCAACGCCATCAGCCGGCGCCCAAATTATAAAAAATAATAATAATAATAAAATAAAAAAAAAAATTTTGGATTTTTTTTTTTTAAAAAAAATTTGGCGCCGGCGCCCACTGAGCGCTGCCGGATTACGATTAAATTTGACGTTAGTAATTTAAACCCGGTGTATTTAGCTTTTTCGTATATAAAACGGTTTTAGACGAATAGAAAATGCGTAAAATATATGGAGTAATACTTATTTAATATAAGTATACACTAAAAATGATTTATCAACATAACATTTAATATTTTAGGTAACGAGTAATAAAAGGTTAAGTTTAAAACATTACTTAATTCTTAAAGGATAATAAAATTCAAAATTAATATAATAATACAATTTAATACGTGTATAATATATAATTTTGGAGAAAAAAAAAGTGTTTTACTATGTTGTAACTTATAAGATAAAATAATTGGTGGATTTTCATACTTTTGTTCAAGCTTAGAAATTAATAAATTTGAGTTAGTTTAACAATAAGATTGTCTCACAAATTTTTTTAATTTAATTTGATTTGATTTTTCATAAATTTTTTTAGAAAGTGGGTTGAATTTTTTTTCAAGTTATTTTTCGATTGTCTAATGTATTTAGCATTGTAATTGTAAATTTTCGAAAGGGCTCAAATTTTTCGATTGTTTTTCAAGGGATAATGTGATATGAATTTATAATTGTATTGATGTATTGTTTTTAATTAAGATTTTGCTTACAAAATTTAGATGGAGTGAAACTGTCATATTTTTTTATGTATGATTTTATTTACAAATTTTGCATGAAGCCAAAAGGTAACAAATTTTACATATGTTTGTCACTTAACATATTGTGAAAAATTCTTGTACCAAAATTATGTTTTAAAGTCGTATATTATGATTCAAACATCACAATATATAATGTATTTTAGTTTTAGACATTTATTGCTTAAAAAAGTTAAAATTTTAGTTTACTAAGAATGTTTTATTGAATAATGAATCATAAAAAATATTCATAAAATAGGTTAATTTTCATTATTATAATTTATATCTTAAAGTTCATTTTTTTTAAAAAATTATTCATAAATTTGGACATTCAACAAATCAATTTCTCTTTTCTTTTAACGTTTTTTTTAAGGATGATTTTGGTAAGTATGCATTTTTTTTTATAATAATGTACAAAATATACCCTTTTCTAATATAGGTGATTTTATAATAAACGTAGAAAGAAGGTGGAAAATGATACCCAACTTTCAATACCCAACTTCACATACTCAACTTTAACATACTGAACTTCGCATGTGATATCATCAAAACATATGTGTTTTCTACCCTCTTATTCATGTGTATTTTACCTCTTTTGGAAAGATATATGTTCTTATAATGTAGAATGCATTCATATTATTTTTCGGTATCTACTTCTAGTTGTTTCGCATTTCAGGCGTCAAAGACCTACTTTGAGACGTTTCCGATCCATACACCAAACTCAAGTATGAGAACTCCATCTTTCCTAACGTCAAGTGTCACAATTAAATATAACATGTGACTGATGATCGATTACTCAAGAAGATAATGATCCACTGTGGATGCAAGCCAATAACCAAGGTTACAAAAGAGCATAAAATCATACAAGACGACATCCTAGAAGGGATGAGACGGCATGTGAGACGAGAGATATGCCGTCTCAAACCGTCTCCTAATCCGTATGGGTTGACTCACACCATCAACATAATTGACCTAGACGAAGAAGACTCGAAGCCTAGACCATGTGAGACTGCTTGCTAGGCCATCTCTATGCCGTTTCGCTATGCCGTACGGACTTCGGCGGCAACTTTAAACTATGATCTATTCTCTTATCTTTTGTTGGGACTTTTTGTATATATTTTGGCCCAAGATTTTCTCTAGTATTCCCCGTTTTTAGACTTCTAGGTTTGACGATCAAACTCCAGATTCCGAACCCTAATTGCGGTTAGACTTTATTTGTTGCACTACTATTTTCTTGCTATGAGTTTGATTAGATGAAAAAGACAATTCTTTTCATTTGATTTCTCTCATCATTTCATGTCTAGCTAAGTCTATTTTGATCTAAAGGGTTTGTTGAACCCTATGATGGATCGATGTTGATTGTTTATGTGAATTACTTATTTAATGTCAGTAGGTATATATTTCTTTTCAAAGTGCTTTGTTTTCATCTTTTATTTACTTTTAAAAGAAGTGACGTTTATAAAGGATTTAGATAAAAGAACATGTGCGTACCGGCGAGATTATTTTATTGGTTTTATTGAAAAGAACTTGATTTTGAGAGTAGCGTTTTATCATTGTCTTAAGGATTTCTTATTTTCGTATAAAGTTCTAGTCTTTTTACCTTTCTAATTTGCGCTAACCGGCGATGTATTCCTTGGTCTTTTATAGATTTTCAAGTTCTTAAAGGATTTTTCTATTCACTCGAAGTTCATGTTATTCACATAATCACATATGTGGTTGCTCATTTATTCATTATAATAGGGATACTCACTTTCTTAGATTGGTCGTCTCTGAAATATATTCACACACAACTTGCTTCTTATGATAGTTTTTTACTAGTTTTCAAAATGATTCCTATAAACCGATAATTTGCATTACTTTCTCCCTTTAGCTTAGTATATCTGATTATTGCATCAACAATACATAAGCAGTCCTTGTGAATTCGGCACTCGATTCACTACAACTGACACCGTCATTCTTGTGGGTAGGCTTTAGGACCATCAAGTTTTTGGCCTTGTGGCTAGAGAATACAAATACTTTTTTTATCTTGTACTCAAAACACTAGTACATGACATTTAGACACAAAACAACCTTTAAATCCTTCTTACTCTTATAAGTCTGACCAACCTCAAGCGCCTACATTTGTTGGAGCCCGACCAATGACTCGATAAACAAAGTAGGATGTGAACATTAATTCACACATTGATGTGTCCTCATGAATTCTTGCCCTTGCAACCCGCTCATCATAAACCACTATACTTGACATTACCCTATCATCCCTATTGAGTATTGATACCCCTAAAATCTTGTTTTTCTTCCATTGTAACACACAATGGGATACTCCAACACACACTATCTACCTTGTTTGTCTCCACACATGCTTCAAAATCTTCCCAACTATCAATGGTGCAAGGGTGTAAAGATTCATTGATACTATTTTTGTACATTAATACAAGATTATGTTTTTTCATTGACAACTTAAATCTTGATGCAAGTAAGCCTTTCAAAGCATCTATTGTTGTCCCTTGTGTCATAATTATGTGCTTGCTTTGAATTTTCCCAATATAAGTCCAAATCCCATCCAAAGTGACCCAATCTCCCCCGGAGTAACATGCAAATTGCATAGTATCCATACCTGAAATTATGATATTATATGTGTAAGTACATTTATGAATAAACAAGTAACTACCCAACGCGTACTTACCCAAGAACTGGGTGCAGTACAATACCCAAAAAGCAAGTCGCCATACATGTACAATGTCCATACATGAAAACAAAACGTTGGCTACATGAGAAGTACTTACCCAAGTGTGTATAATACAATACCCAAAAGCAAGTAGCTACCCAACTAGTACATACCAAACAAATGGGTGTAATACAATTCACCCAAAAGCAAGTCGCCACACATGTACAACTTACCCAATCGCTATTGTCAACCTTGCGTAAAACGTGTTGAAGCTTCATGCAAATGAAAAGAATCTACCGGAATATATACTACAAACATTACTCCGTTAAACCCTGAGAAACCGTAACCGTACCCAATCGCAGGTCCAACCTCCTTTAATCTTCAAATACGGCAGTTTCAATCAATGAAGAAGACTAGGTTTTGTTAAGTATGAAAGAAGAATGCCCAATTTATCTAGAAAGGATGATTTGAAAAGGGTAAAAATTTCATTTGTTGGAGCAAAGGACGTTTTTGGAGGGAAATAAAAAAAACAACAAGACTCTGCAGAGGGGTCACGTCGAACGACTGCTACATTCTACAAGTTATACTTTCCAGCAGTATTTGTGATGCTTCTTACATAGTTGCAGCAAATGGCGTTTTATATAAATGTGACCTTTTTGGGCCTAATTTACAAAGTTGAAAAAGGTGGGGTTAGAATAGATAGTGGTATTATGTTTTAGTGCTATATCACCAAAAACGCCTATTTAAATCGTGTTCTAGGGTTTGGGATGAAAACTCTATTTCTTGGTTGATATGTAATATTTGAATGGATGATTAGATGTTAGATCACTCACGATGGGAGTCTTTAGGCATTAAAAGTATTAAATTTATGTAGAATAATATTGAACTAGTTTATATCACGTGTCTTATATAGGTATTTGCTAGAAAATATAACTTAAATATAATAAGTCAACGACCCACATGCGAGTAGATCAACAACCCACAATTTCTGTGATATATTTTGAAAATTGAGATTCAACCTCATATATCAAGTTAAAAGACGGAACAATTCTCTTACAAAATAATTATGATTTAGTAAAAAAAAATTTTGATAGCTCAATTATGAAACTAGTAACAAAAAACTTGGGAGAAAAATTGTGAGTCCGTCACGCCAACATTGTCTCACGCCAACACAAAATAAGTTCCTCAAGGACCCTAAAACGCCAATTCTTTCATTTAAATACTCATAATGCAATTTTTTTTTTTTTTAAAATCTCAAACACATTCTAAGGTCTAATAGCAAATAAGAAGTAGAATAACAACTTAAAAACTGAAAATTAAACACAAACTAAAATTTTGAAAATTTACTAACTCAAGTGTTATTGGTGTTCTTAAATAAAAATTAATAAATAACTACTTTAATGCAAATTTAGCATTTGTAAATAATTAGTTATCTATTTATTTTCATTATGCTATACAATTTATTCAAAAAAATATTTAAGAAATTGCGATAATACTAATTATAAATTATAAAATATTACTAAATAAATAATTGATTTACATTTAATATTTAATAGTTAGAGAATGTAGTGGGGAACCCTTCACTTATTACCGAACCAGCTGGTAATTTAACAAGTTAAATAAACAAATTGATAATTTATAAGAGATTGTTTATTCATGATCGGGAATGTGAGAGAATCTGGTGTGGCAGCAGTGCACGTGGATCAGCAGGATCAGCCGCACGTTGCTACGCAATCACGACGTCACTCAATGAAAGCTTTTTTTAAATTTTGATGAAAAACCTTCTTAAAATATCAATAATACTAGATATCATATGATTATTGAGGGCATGTTCATTTCCTATACCTGATATCAGATATCGGTATGTATATCACGTATTTGATATCCGTGTTTAGTAATTGAATATATCGATATCAAATTGATTATTGATATACTCATATTTACACACTTTACTTATTTATGAATTTTGATATCCAAAAATTTCACCGATATCACGATTTTTTTAATTCTCTTTACTGCACTCTCTATTTCTGTACAAGTTCCCTCGCCATCTCTGCTTCTCAATCTCATCACCATTTCCGACCTCTTCCTCTTCTGCTTCTTTGTGATTGTGAGTGGCATCTTCGCATCCTTCACTTGCCTTTTATCTTTCTCTGCTAATTTTTTGCAAGGTTCGATTTTTTTTTTTT